>CM021100.1:547275070-547444813 GCA_007115665.2 Sequoiadendron giganteum
CGACATTTTTCTTCCCCCCCCAAAAAACTATAATTTTTTTTCAAATTTTTCTTTTTTCATTTCTTACCCATTTTCTATTTTTCTCCCACCAACAAAATCCATGTTTTACATTTGCTAAAACACCTACAGATGCGTTAAAATATTGCATGAGGGGTTTTGTCACCTTTTCACTTTTAAAAGGTATTTTTACCTTTTATTTACCCTTTTATTCCTCTGATTAATCCTTTCGCTTCCCAGGGCCGCCATTTGCACCCCGTTTGTTCGATTAACTTCGTTCCAAAGGCAAACTTGTCTAATTTTTTTCCCTCTTTCCAACCATACCATCCATTTCTTCCTATCGAGATGTTGCCCGAGACCCTTATTTTTTCCCCCGTCACTCTCTCGAGGGGGCATACCCTTCACATTTACCAATTTTCCCTGCCATAGCCAACCGTTTCCAAGATTGGGGCATCTTCATCCATTTCCCCACTAATTTTGATAGCTTAAGTCCTCCTCCCCATGCTGGGGTATCATCCTTTGGTTAATTCCTCTATAGAGTCATCTGCACTTTCTTTTCTTCGAAGCACGATTATTCTAACGGTACTTCAAAGAGGGGAAAAATGTAGACATCCAAATTTGATCACTTTCATATGATCAAAAACATCTACTCTATTCATTTATTTCATTATTAATGATTAAATAATTTATTTAATCATTATTTCATTTTTTGCCTAAGGTTCCTAAAGTATGTAATTAAATAAATTAAATACTTTACCTTACACCTTTTTCTTCTCTAAATTAAATAAATATGAAAAATTATTTAATTTAGTCTTTTAACCCATTTGGATTAAAACCAATTTTTAATTCATCTTTTTCTCTCTCCTTGTCACATTCTCCATAACCCCCTTTTAATCTAGATTAAATTAATTAATCTATGATTAGGATGTGCACCACTTAATCTTGATTAAGTGTCACATCCTCCATAATCTCCCACTTGCCTCTAATCTCTCATTAATTATCCTAATCCTGTGTTTGCACAACCTTAATCAGAATCATTAGCCATATTTAACTTACCTTTTCTAGTCAACCTTCCCACTTACCCTTTTTAGCCTGGACTCCCTTCCCCATGTGAATTTTTAATTCACATTTATTTAACCAAGGTTCCTCTCTTCCCCATATGAATTTTTAATTCACATTTTATTCTTCCAAGGTTTACCCTATCCCCATGCAAATGTGACATGTCATTTTACATGTTCCCAAGGCTTCTAGAACCTTGGACTTGTCACATCACCCACATGTGACAAATCTCCAGCTTTTTGGAGACCCTCTCTTATCCACTAGATTCTTCCAATCATTGTAAATTTTTAATTCACCTTTATTCCACCAAGGAATCTTCTCATCCCGCAAGATCCACCTCATGTACTTCCCTTCCACCTCATTTCCACATCACTCCACCCTAGGACATCTCACATTCCACATGTCAAGATGTGAGGGCTTGTGAGTCCTCAACTCACCATAGCCCTTCATCTTGATCTTGTTGGATCAATCCCAACCATTGAATTCTCTAGAGAATTCCAATTAGCCTAGAAATATCCCCTCATTTCCCTTATTTTGGGAATCAAGTCTTTTGCAACCAAACTGTTGCAAATTTATCATTTGAGCTCTCATCCATCATAACACTTAGCATTCTCATCCATCTTGCATCTTGCATCTATTTAATTTCATTGCCATCCAAGGAGCACACAAGACATCCAAAGATCAAGGGCAAATCAAGAAAGAGCAGCATAGAAGGTATAACAAACAACAACCATTTTGTTTATCTTGCTTTCATATTGTCCATTTTCTTAGGCTAATCTTATTGAGGTGCCCTTTTATCTTGTTACTTCTTCTCATTGCATTATTAGTTTTTATCTAGCATCTCACATTAGGAGTAACATTTTATTAGGATCATAGAATGAAAACAATGTTCAATGCCATGAGGCCCAAATGATATTCATGCATTGGTCTTGAAATGTCATCAAACTGAGACTAGTCATTATTATATAGTATCAAAGTTTCATTGATACTATTGGTCAGTATTATTTCTCATGTGAATTGATTAAGGATTGATAGCCTATATATTCATAGGGTCCAATCATTATGTTTGACAGTGTATTGGCCAATTTACTGTCCAATGCTATTTGTAAAATAAAATATAGTAAAATATAAAATACTAATATTTTCTATCTACTCCACTGTAAATTAGAAAGACTGTAGAAATTTCCTTCCAATTTGAGTGTTGGAAGTCTTTATTATTTATAGTGGAGTAGATAGAAAAGATCAATGTTTTATATTTTAATATATTTTATTTTTCATTGTATTTGATCAACAAATATAGTTTGATGATGATTCTTTGACTAGTGCTACAATATTGGTATCTCGGGGTATTATATATGCAGATATAAACTACATTTCTATGATGCTTGATTTTATACCTATGTCCACTAGTTATCAACATAATTTTTATTATTATGTATATGCAATATAGGGATACTATAGAGGTAAGGACAAACGAGCAAAGAGAAAAGATTTAAGGAAATGGACTTCAAAGAAAGGCATGACACTTTACTATAGATTCCCAAAAGGAGATCATAGTCATGACTATTGAAATAAACAATGATTAGTCCATGTCATAACCATGAATGGGGCATTGAAATTAATAATAACAGTGATAGGGTAGTATGATGAACTTTAAAAGATACATAAAGAAAAGTAACTGAGCAGTCAAGAGGGCTTTTAAAACATCATAAATCTTGTCAAGGGTTCATTTTATTCATAGTAGTATGGTAAACTAATAAATATTTCCATCTCACAAAGATTCAAAAGAGGACAACCTACAAGTGTATTAAGGAGTGCATGGACAATATCTCAAGCAACTACCACAATTAATTTCTTCAAGTGTTATGCAAGGCTATTGAAATCAAATGAATAAACTCATGCATAACCTAGAAGACAAAGGATAGTCAAGTTCCTAGAAGGCAGGTATCACAAAGGATATGGGATCACTTTCAACAGAGATGTGATGCCACTTTTACGTTTTTTGCTTTATTTTTCCTAATAAGGTCAAATACTTTCTTTTAGTGTCTGAATCTACCACATAGAAATTCAATATGCTTACTCTCAAATAAAGTTGAATTATATAAACAATAGTCAGATGCCTCCCTTAACATAAAGGACAATCTAAAGTACTAAGGAATTTTATATCCTTTATAAGAGATTGCTTTTAACCAGTTAAAAACTCGAGAGGGTAATACACAGGTTACAAGGAAAGTTAAAAATTTATCATAAGTAGCTCAATCCAAAAGGAAAAAATTAAGCATGGAAAATCATGAGTAGGTTGACCAGCTTCACTAAAAGCACAAGTTTTTTTGTATAACATCTTACCTAGATATTACTTGATAAGGTAAGGAGTGCTCTTTTCCACTCAGTTTCATATGGCGGCATATCTACACACAAATCACCAAATTGTCAAATAACTAAATAAATTGTATTACTTAATAAAGTTGTTACAACATGCCATTCATGTCAAAATAAAATCTTCTTACCACACAAATTTTGGTTTCCAATTTGACAAGTTCATCTTTTGATTCCTATACCAACTTCTGAAGGAATTTGGCAGCTTATACTTCTACATGAGGAGACAATTTCATCTTGTAAACTATTCCAAAGTAGAAAACAAATAGAAATAATATAATCTGCATGATAGTTATAGCTTGCTAGATGTTTGGCAACATCTAAAAAGTTTAAGTGAACAAAGAAAAATAGAGAGGCCTTGACCTTCATTTTTTATATTTTAGTTTGTTGCTCTAAATATCTCACAATATTTACAAATTGGTTGCTTTCTTTCTTTCTTGTTCAAACAATAAAATAGATACATTTTTATAGAGTCAAGATGAATTCAAGAACTTCAGGTAACAAATATACCATAACCGCTTTTAAAAGACATTGGTATCTAAGGTCTAAAATCTATTTCTGAAAATTGGCAAAGGGAAAAATACATCTTTATGAAGTAGTCTTTAAAAATATCATAGCTAAATGGCTCTAACTATCCACTGTCAAACATTCCCAATTCTTTGTTCAACCCTCTAGGCCTGAATCTTGACAGCTATTTCACTCTGCAACTATCCCTATGCCTTTGATATTATCTAGTTATGGCTCTCAAATCTATTGAAAATTGATCATTAGGGTTAAAATTGAAACCTTGCAAATATAATATTTGTCCAAATCCATTAAGAATTTTCCATCAATTATAAACAATTCCCTTATAAAAAATTTGTGAAGTCAGGCCTAAAATCTGGAAATGAAATCTGATGAGATGTTGCTTTAAAATATGATTTTCAAACCTGGAAGTACAAATCTGAATTCACAAATGAATTTTGGAAAAAGACAATGACTACCCTCAACCATCCGATATCTTTTTGAGTTTTTTCTGATTTTCGACCCAAGAAAATCGTCAAGCAAAACACTATCGCAATAAATAGTTGAGCTCATTTTTATTTATGTCGGCCACAATTTAACTTTGCAAGTCCATCAAAATTTTGGCTAAAAATAAGGTTCATTGAAATTCTGATGAACATCGGGGATAAAATTTTTAAAAAATTAAAATTTCACACAAGTGCTTGATGATACATCTGATTATATAGCTTTTGTCAAAACTTTTCATCGGATTTTGTAATCAAATGAGTTAGTGTTGAAATATAGGCAGATTGGGGAGAAATCAAGTGCTCCAAGGATTGAAACATTGTCTTCCACATCAGGGTCAGTGCCTCTTGTTTCCCCCATTGTCTCTACACCAGGGTCTCCCAGTCAAAATCCTTCCCTCAGGCCTACTTTGGAACCAATTGAAGAAGATTTAGAATGCTCTATTGACCCAACAAAGAAGCAATTGATGCAAAAAATTGCAGAGCTACAAGCATGTTTGAAGGTAAGTGAGGAGGGAGTCTTTTAAAAGAAAAGGGATATTGTTAATGCGTATTGAGGCATTTAAATGAGAAGGTTGATGACAAATTGTCATATGTGTTTTCTTCATATTCTTTATTATTGGATGCAATAAAGAACATTGATAGGGATCAGGAAGTAGCAATACTACTAGTTGAGAAGTGGATCCCTAGGGAAAATGATTTAGATATAATGTATAAGGCCTCAAGGTTTGATGTAAATAATAGGCCCCAATCATTAAGGCCTACTCAAGTGTTAGTTAAGTCATTGCAAAGTTTTCGGGCCTTACTAGATGATTTGAGTAGGAAGATCAAAGAGTTGGTGAAGAATTTTGATGATTGGAGTGACACATTGTTACCTGACATAATTGATAAGCAAGGAAATATCAGATCACTTCAGCAGTGGCACGATCGGGAAAATGAGGCCATTAATGCTCAAATTACATTAATTTGTGATGAATCAGATTTTGATTTATTGGTGAGCTGTATGGAAAATTTTTTCAGCACCAACTCATTCCTTGAGTCTTTTGAAAGAGAAGCAAATCAGGTGGTAGTCAAGTATACACCATATAGTGTGAAGGTAAATGAGGTAATTAGTTTTAATTGGCCAACTGATGAAGAGTACCAGCAGTGGGTAAATGTATATTTAACTAAGGAAGAGTGAAACGAAGTAGGCTGCTAACGGTTAACAAAGCAGTTGTTGTAGTTACAACAAATTCCAGTTTTGTTTTTGATGACCATGAAGGCACAAAATTCTTGAAGTTTTGTTGCTACATGAACCATTCTCAGCAGGCAAGATGAACAAGAAGATTCTCTGGGGAGATTGATGTTGTAACAAATTTTTGAAATATCACAAATCAGTCCATGTGGCTGGTGACATGTGTTCTCTCTGGCCCGAGGCTTGTTTTCTCCTTCATTATCTATAAGAAGCATTTCAAGGCTAGGAGTAGGGGTTAGCAAGTTAGATAATTTTTGTCGAGCCTAGGTGAAGTTGTAGAGAAAATTGTAAAGTCTAATAGTTTTTAGAGAAAATGCAATTTAGGTTTTGAGTCATTCTATAGTAGGTTTTGAACTCATGGGGATTTAATGTTTTATGATAGTACTACATTTGAGTTAAAATGATTAATTCGAGCTCATGTCTCTCTATTGTACAATCATGTCTGAATTTTGAATAAAATGATCAAGGGTTGTTTCGTTCATCTCATTGTTGTGGTGTGTACAATTCTTGCTTTAGCTTTAATTCAAGGAATTAATTAAAATTCTTAAATGGGATTGTAGGTTGATATGTTATGTATAAGGATTTGATAAGTAGTATTGGGTTAGAATACACATTGATGAGATTGTACGGCAATGTTATCGAGGATCTTATATGCTATGTGTTAAATCTGTCATGAACCTTTAGATGCTTATGAATTTGACTCCTCCAATGGATATAAGGCACTGATCTAAGTTGTACCTATTTGTGAGGTTCAGTATTTTCTTGTCTTTACCTAGAGATTGCTACAATTTGAAAGTTAATGACTATCTTTTACTGTGAAGTGTTGTTGTAATTATCTCATGCTCCAAATAGTTGATAATATTGATGAACAACCGATTATACTCAGTGTTATCCTGTTATGTTGAGCTATTAAATGAGATTATTTGTTGTTGTTAATGTTGTCTATGATAATGGTGCAGAGGTTGTAAACGCATTAAGGGATCACCCTCCCGGGTCTTGCAGAGCCCAAAGTGTAGGAGGTCTTTAAAATCCTCGTCAGTTGGTCTAGGTCCTTCGAGCTTCCCTTGATTGGAATTGGCAATTCCATAAAAAGATTAGAAGATCAACCTGGTTACAATAAAAACAACCAACAACACACTCCCATTTTCTAGTTCTGTCATATTAAATGTAATTGCAGTTCCATTAAAATATTTTTCCTAGTGTTCAAATATTTTCTAGTCTAGATGGTTAGAAGGAATTTGTATATCTTAAGGATTTCCATCCCTTGCATTGTCATGTGTTTAAAGCCAAGGTTATCATCATGTTAACAATCTTCCTAATGATCCTTCATTCAGTCATTGTTGTGATTCTGCACAATTAATTGAGCCTTGATCTGCGTATTTCCATGTACCACCAAGCTGAAATAACCATACAATTAGACACCTTAATACAACTTGTCAAGAAGCTTCAGAAATCTGATAATCCTTAAACATCTGATAATGTAAAGTGCATGAAACCAAGACAAGCCTAGGATCAGGCCCAAATGGAAAGCTATGCTTGAGAGAAAAATTAAAGAGATGGACGAAAGACACCTGATGTTTTCACAAGCCCAGTTAAAAGATAACAATACTATATCTACTTGCCAAATTACTACACCTTTTTTCAATTCCTTTGATCCATTGTATAACCAGTTAGACTTGTCATGGGTTGATTACAAGGTTGAAAGTATGTCAAATCAAGTCTAGAAAAAAATACCTAGATTTGATGGATACAATGTATGTGAAGGAGATGTACATGTCCAAAGTTTTTCCAGCTTCATGGAGAAAAATTCATTTGGAGATCAAGATATGTGGATGAGATATTTTTTCAGGTCTCTAGAAGCAAGAGCTAGGAATTGGTACTTAAGCTTTCTTGAGAAGTCCTTTGCATGCTGGGATAAACTAGTAAATTCTTATAGAGAAGAATTTGTAAAAGAACCTTCTAACCTTGTCACAAGGTTGAAGGAGGTTAAAAGAAAAAATTAAGAGTCAAGCATTGATTTCAGTCATAGATTTGTTGCTGCTCTTTCACTAGTCCCTGAGAGTTTCAGACCTAGTACTCCCAATTTCATTCATATGTACTTTGAAGCCTTTGAGGAAGGATCTAGTGCAGTGTTAAAAGATTTTAGAATATCAAATATGCAGATGGATTACACTGTTTTAGATAATATGGATAAAATGAGGAATGAATATGTGCAAAGCTTGTTGTCTTCAATTGTGCATAAACATGTTGATAAAATCAGTAGCTGTGTAAGTACAAGTGATCAAATATTTTTAGTTTTAAACATAGACAAATGCATACGTGAGAAGGTTGAAGACAAGAATGATGCATCATTAATTGATGAGGAATTTCTCCTTAAACAACCTACAAAATAAGTATACCCAGCTGAAAGTTACAGCCATGATGATGAAAGACATGATGAGATGAATGAAACATTTGAATTTTCTCCTATCTCCTCTAAAAATGAAAAAATAGAGAGTAAATTTTTTGTAGCAAATGAAAGTGATGACAATACTTCTGAAGGCTCACAAGAACATGATGAGGGATATAAATTGGATTTATTTTTTGAAGAGGATATGTGTATTTAACAGTATTATGACACACTTGGTCATGCCAATCTCACAAGTGTATGTAGTATTGATGAAGGCTTCCATGATGAGACAAAGGAGCATGCAGATTCAAAGAATGCTTCTAAGGAGGTCAGTATATCAACTACAAATGATAAAGTAGGCAATGAATTTCAATCAACAAGGTCAACCACAAGTAGCTGTAAGGAAGAAAGCATTGATGGTTTTTAGTTTGGCAGTGAAAATGTTAGTGTCAATCCTCAAGAGGCTGTAAATGAAAAATTTAATGAATACACCCAATCCAATACTAAAACACAAAATGATGTGGATTGTTGTTATGAAAACCCAAAACTAAGAAAGAATGAACAAGTGAATAACTCTTCCTCTATGACAGAGTGTGACCATGTTTTTGATAAGGTGGTTGCTAATTCTATTTCTTATGATTGGGGAAATCCAGTGTATGATCAATCCATCGAGTTTCCTGATTTTGGTGATGATGACATCATGATATGTCCTGATTTGCAATTTGATAATGCATACATTTCTACTGAAATTCAAGGAGAGGAAGTGGTTGAAGTAATGGATCATAGCAATGGTCTGTTAAGTAGTGAACAAATTTCAAATATGTTGACCACAAAATATCAAAAATGTACACATGTTGATAACCCTCAGTTGTTGTGTGCTACCCATATTGAATTTGACAGTGATGATGATCTTGACTATGCAAGGTATGATGCTTGTGTTTTTTATTCTCCTTCCACTTGTGAACTAGTTGATCAACATGATGATAATGAGGATGAGCAGCATTTTGAGTATAATGATGCATTGTATGATGAGTATGAAAGTATGAACACTAATACAAGTTCAAAAATGTGTTTTGATGAGTTTGAAGCAGCATATGACCATGAGGTTTGTGCATCCAATGAGTCAAGTCTTGAAAATTTTAATGCATATTTGGACAAGTGTCCATTTGCTGATTTGAATGAGCCTAGGCATGAGTCTTTTCATATGAATGTGAATGCTGATTTCAAGGTAGAGTTAGGTTATGTCTCTGAACCAGAATTGCTCATCTTTGAGGAAACTTGTGATGATGAAGATGCTGATACGTTATATTTAGAGGATGATAAAGTGACTGAAGATGAAGACAAATTAAAAATTCTAGATGATTCTTTATATCAGCATGATGGAGAACAGTTACAAAGTGTGCCAATGCATGAGTGTATCTCTTTACATACACTCAGAGATAGTTTGCATGAGGTGCAAGATCTTTTGGTAGGTTATTGTGATAGTTTTACTTTTGACATGAAAAATAGTAATCAAAATGAGCCAAATAGTACCAACCATGTGGTAGAATGTGAGTGCTACTTTTTTCGTTGGGAGAAGTTTTCACAAAGTGTGGTGATGTGCAAAAGACTGAAGAGTGTTTTTTTTATCTTGAGAGTAATTTACATGATGAATATGACAAGTTGTTACCACATAATAATCAACAATATGAAAGTATGCCTGACTTTCAAATGCATAGTGATTATGAATATGTTGATTATGTTGTAGATGATTTCTTGTTGGGAGGTACCAACATGTTTAAGTAGGTAGATGGCTGTGATCAGGCTATTCTTTCATGTGGTCTTGATCACCATTTTAAAATATTGCCACTCAATACAAAATTAGAAAATGAAGAGAGTGGCAGTGATGTGGCCTATGTAATTTGGTTGCCATATGATGAAAAATCTAGACAGAGAGAAATTTCACACTTGTATAAAGGCAGCCTAATACTAATGTTTGCAAATATGTTGTCACTCATATTAGATATCTCTTGCGGCTCAAACTACACACCTTTTCAGGATCACTAATGGAAGTGAGGTGAAAGCTTGGTTACCATTAGAGATCTCTTGGGGCTCAAATTGAACACCTTTTTAGGATCACCAATGGAAGTGAGGTGAAATATTGGTTACCATTAGAGATCTCTTGCGACTCAAACTGTACACCTTTACAAGATCACCAATGGAAGTAAGGTGGAATATTAGTTACTTAGCCTAGGGAGGTGTTTTGGATTGAGTACTTATGGAAGCAATGTTAAGTCACACTTTTCAATTATTCAACTAAGTGGGAATGATTCTACTTGGTGGAGGCAAGAAGAATGAAAACACCATCTTGTTGTAGACACTTTAACTTGGGAAATTTTCTTGGAGCTTTTCAGAGAATGCTATATTTCAAAACATTATAGGTAGAAGAGGATTGATGAATTCCATGATTTACAATAGAAGGGCCTTATAGTTAGTTAGTATGAGAGCAAGTTTCTTGATTTAATTCAATATTTTGAATACATTCAAGATGAGAAGCTAATGGTCAATAATTTTGTTAGAGGATTAAGTCCAAGCATTTTAGGAATCATAAGAATGGTAGACCCTAAAAACTTAATTTTCTGGTGGAAAAATCTTTGATAGTAGAGGAATTCCATGGAAAACTCAAGAGGCTTGAGAGTGGTTAGAAATCGTGATCAGAGTAAACTAGGATAGGGATTTGGGAGACCACCCTTGCCTCAAAGGGGGGAAATAGGCCAAATACAATCACTGAAAGGCCTCAACTACAACAACAAGGTCCAAGGAATAGACCCAACCAGGGTTAGAAAGGGGGTCCGTACATGCCTTGGAAAAATCAAGGTCCTCAAAAGGATCAACAACAATAGAATCAAGGTGCAAGACCTTTCTTCACTCACCAAAGTCATAATTATTTTAGAGGGGGTCTGAGTGGTTTAAATAGGCTAGGTACTTCTTAGTCTAACAAATCTCCTTCAGCGAAAGTTAAAAATAGAGGGACATGTTATGTGTGTGGTGGGATAGGTCATTTAGCTTGATATTTCATGTAGGATTTTGGAGTTGGTAAGAAAATAGGCACATCAAAACCAATAGTTGGTGATGTGGGTAAGTTCCACAGGGTCTTTGCAATAGTCAATAATCGTCAGGTTGATCATCAAGCCATTGTGATTGGTTTAGCGGGTATGTTAGATGGTATTTTTGAAAGTAATTTTATTGATTTAGGAGCTACAAATTATTTCATTTCTCCTTCCTTGGTGAATCAAAGAAGGCTAGTGACAACTAGGAAACAAGACAAATGGGAGGTGGAGTTAGCCTCAAGGGATAAGGTGTTTGTAGATTCCTTGGTTGAGGGATGTTAGTTAAGTGTTGGCTCTTTTGTAACATCAATTGATCTTAGGGTCACCCCTTTGGGATCTTACAATTTTTTTTTGGGAATAGATTGGCTCAACACTCACCAAGAATATATTGATTGTAAGAACAGAAGGGTTGAGTGTTTGGATGATTTGGGTAAGCCAATTGAGATAATGGGAATCCAAAGGATAATTTCACCTAGAATGATTTATGCTATGCAAATTAAATTTTGTATGAGGAAAGGTTGTCAAATGTTTGTAACCACCATCACTAAAAAGTTAGAAGAATATGAGAGTATGAATGAAATATCCTTAGATGATCATCCAATCCTTAAGGAATTTTTTGATGTGTTTTGTTTAGAGTTGCTAGGATTTACCCCCAGGCATGAAGTTGATTTCCATTTTTATTTAGTTCTTGGATCTTAGTCTATGTTGAGGACTCCTTATAGGATGACCACTCAAGAACTTAATGAACTTAAGATACAATTGGAAGAGTTATTGGAAAAGGGTCACATACATCCAAGAGTATCTCCATGGGGTGCTCCAGTAATTTTTGTGAAGAAGGATGGGTCCCTTAGATTGTGCATTGATTATAGGAAATTAAATAAGTTAACAATCAATAACTGCTATCCTCTACCAATAATTCATGATTTTTTTGATAAAAAATAAAAGGAGCTAAAGTGTTTTCAAAAATTGATCTCAAATCAGGGTATCATAAGTTATGAATTATTGAAGAAGACATTCAAAAAATTGCTTTCAGAATGCGTTATGGTCATTATGAGTTCACCATTGTTCCTTTTTGGGTTAACAAATTCTCTAGCGGTGTTCATGGCCTAATGAATGGTGTGTTTATAACCTTCTTGCACCGTTTTGTGCTAATCTTTTTGGATAATATGTTGATTTATTCAAGGAATGAAGAAGAGCATGAAGATCATCTTCATCAAGTTTTGGAGTGTTTGCGGAAGCATTAGTTATATGCTAATCTAGAAAAGTGTTCCTTTTTCCAATCAAAGATTCAATATTTGGGGCACATAATTTTGAGGAAGGGTATTTTTGTTGATCGATCTAAGGTTAGGCCAATAGTGGAGTTGCCATCCCCCACAAATTTGTGTTAGAGGTGTAGAGTTTCATGGGCCTCATAGGTTATTACCGTCACTTTATGGAAGAGTTCTCCAAAATCACTAACCCTATCACTTCTCTTCAAAGGAAAGGGAAGAAATTCATTTGGATAGAGCAGTGTGAGAAAGTTTTTTAGACTCTTAAGGAGATTCTTACAAGTGCACCTATCCTAGCCATTCTAGATCCAACCCTAGAGTTTATGGTTTGTATGGATGCTTCTCTAGATGGGATTGTGGTAATACTTATGCAGGAAGATAGAGCTGCAGCTTATGAGTCTTGAAGGCTTAAAACCCATGAGCTTAATTATCCCACTCATGATTTAGAGCTTGTAGCTATGGTGCATGCGCTAACTCGGTGGTGGAATTTTCTTTTAGGGCATCATTTTGAGTTACATTATAATCACTACACTCTCCAATACATATTTAGATAGCCGAATCTGAATGCACATCAGAGAAGGTGGATGGAATTTTTGTGCAAGTATGATTTTGTTGTCCATTACATTTGGGAAAGGAAAATATGGTTGCCGATGCTTTGAGGATGCGTAGGAATGAATTGATGTCCTTATCTTTTTTTTTGGACCTGAGGACTCAAATTTTTTAGTTTCTACCTCAAGATGAATGGTATTGTGAGGTTCAACAATAGTTGGGATCTCAACAGACCTTGGAAGGGAAGTATGCGGGTTATTCCCTTGAGAAAGATGGTTTGTTGGGACACTAGGGGTGTATATATGTACCTTTAGTGGCTAATCTTTAGAATGTTATTGGCAGAGGAACATAGATCATCATATGTAGCACATCTAGGTGTTAAGAAGATGCATGCTGACCTTAGACAACTTTATCATTGGTTCGGATGTGCCAAGATATTGCAGAGTATGTAGCCAAGTGCTTGGAGTGGTAGAGGATCAAGGTTGAACATCAAAATCTTGCAGGTTTGTATCCACATGAGATCCCAAAGTGGAAGTGGGATGCAATTTCCATAGATTTAATTGTTGGGTTGCCTTTGTCTTTCAGGTGACATGATGCTATTATGGTGACAATTGACAAACTGTCCAAGGTGGCTCATTTTTCACCTGTCTAGACTACTTATGCAACACCAATAGTAGCATGGGTATTCCTAAATGATGTAGTGAGGCTTCATGGTGTTCCGCATAAAATAATTTTGGAGGTCTCTTCAATAGGCCTTTGGAACACATCTTGACTTTAGTACTGCCTATCATCCCAAGACCGATGGTCAAACAAAAAGGTTCAATTAGTTACTAGAGGATATGTTGAGGATGTATGTTATGGATCACTAGTCTAGATGTGAAGAGTATTTATACTTGGTTGAGTTTGTATACAACAATACTTTCCACAACTTCGTCGGTTTTCCACCATATTAGGCTTTGTAAAATAGGCCTTTTCGATCTCCTCTGAGTTGGGACTGCATCAAGGATAAAGTTGCAATTGGTCGCAAGTTAGTTCAGGAAATGGAGTAATAGGTGTTGTTGATCTGACAGTGGTTGTAGGAGGCTCGGGATAGACAAAAGAAGTATGCAGATGCAAACAGGGTTGATTGGAGTTTTTCAATGGATGATAAGGTTTTCTTGAGGGTGCAATCACATTAGAGATTGATCTATTATAAAAAATGTTCCAAGTTAGCCCCTTGTTTTGTTGGCCCATTTGAGGTGTTGGAGAGATTCAGTCCCATTGCTTATCGCTCAACATTGCAACCTACCATGTCTTGTGTGCACAATTTTTTCTATATTTTCATTTTACATAGATATATGCATGATACTTCTCACATTTTAGATTGGGATGGTTTACAGGTGGAGGGGGATGAATATTTTTCCATGGAGCCAATACGTATATTGGGGTGATAGAATTTGGCTCTTTGAGGGTGAGAGCTAGTTAGGGTCTAGTGGGATAAGTATGATGATGTTGTAGCTACCTGGGAAGATGCTTCCCATATGAGGTCCCTTTACCATCATCTATTTGAGGACTTCGAAGAGGAATTATAATGCTAGGGGGGAGAATGTGAGACCCCTACGTCATGCACTTATATTTTTCTATGCTTTATGGTGTAGCTGACATATTTTGTTGTACAAAGTATTTTTGATGATGATACATGCTTTATTCCCATGGATGGTATTGATGCATTATTGATGTTATATCTTATAATGCACTTTAATATGGTTATGGCGATTAATGAATTGTGATATGATAGATTTTTTATGTTAATTTGATTAATTAATTTGTGATACATTTATGTATGTAAATGTGATGCATTTGTTTTGGATTTATAAATTGTATCTATATGTATATCATACTGACACATTTTGGTGAGTGTGCAGGAGTTCTAATTATTGATGGAATTTTTGGGGTGTCTCTTAGCCACTTTGTGTTGTTGTGTGAAATGGGACCTTGGAATATGATCCTATGAGTTATTGATTTTTATGTTGGGTTATGTAGTTTTAAGTTGGAAATTTTTTAGGACATGACATTTATCAACTCTAATTTTTTCCACATCAGTATAAAAAAAGTAGATCTCTTCATCGCATTCAGTATCTTCAAATAAGCTAGGATATCTTCTTTCTCTATTTAAATTTAAATATTTTAAATTCATAGGAATCATGACATGAAAAATCTAGCTGCATACTTCCACCTACTATTGCAACCCATTTTCTTGATAACAACATTCCATATTGAGCTGGAATGTCAACAACTGTGACATTTATCTTCAAGTCCTTTTCTAGATATGCAACAAGTCTAAACTCAAGGTCCTTTATAATTCCAATTACTAAGAACTCTCTTGAGTCAATTATAAAGAATCTTCCATATTCTTTACTATCTTGTAGTCCTAGATGATTCATTATGTTCAAAGGAATAAAATTTTTAGAGGCTTGAAAATCAACCATGCAATTTATCATAAATTTATCACTTATTAAAAAGTAAACATAGAACATATAAGCTTCATGGACATGGTTTAATTAGCCACATATCTATTTGAATTATCATAATCTATTTCTAAGGAAACCAAGCCCTTTGGGATCTTGTTTGTCTTAATTGAATTTAACCTCATTCTTAAACACTATCTCCTTTCCATCCACAATTTCCACAAGATTTTGAAAATTTATTTCTTGATTGTAGTATTATTCAATACAATATAAAAAATTTAACAAATCTTGATCATCATCAAAGACTTCCCAGTTACAAAAATTATTAGGTACTGATGGCCTATTTGAAATTTCAATGGTGGATATACCAAAAAAGGTTATATTATTAGGCCATATTGCAATGTTGGCCAAGAAATCAGCCATAGAATCCTTTGATATTTCAATCCATTCTATAGAGAATCATCAAACATTTCTAGAGAATCCCATACTACAACCTTATACTATTTTAATCTCATATTCTTTGAAAGATATTTTTCTCTTATTTGGGACACAATTAATTCTAAGTCTGCTAAAACCCTTAATTCCTTAATTCCATTTTTGATTACAATATTAATCCCTAGAAAAAGTGCTTCATATTTTTGTACATTGTTTGTGCATTCAAAATTTAATGAAAATGAGTATTTAAAAGACTTACCATTTGGTGATATCAAAATCACCCCAAATTGTACTCATTCCATTGAGTAAGTACCGTCATGTAACATCAACCATAAGTTTTGTTCTTGTATAAGCTCCATAGTTTCGACAAACAAGGGTTTTTATTTTCATTTACAAAGTATCAAATCTATATTTATCCATATCAATATAAAAAAAGTAGATCTCTTCATCACATTCAATATCTTCAAATAAGCTAGGGGATCTTCTTTCTCTATTTAAATTTCAATGTTTTCCATTCATAGGAATCATGCCATATGAAAAATATTTCTGCATACTTCCACCTACTATTGCAGCCCATTTTATTGATAATAACATTCCATATTGAGTTGGAATGCCAACAAAGATGACATTCATCTTGAAGTCCTTTTCTAGATATGCAAAAAGTATGAACTCAAGGTCCTTTATAATTCCAATAACTAGAACCTCTCTTGAGTCCATTGCAAATAATCTTCCATATGCTTTACTAACTTGTAGTGCTAATTGATTCATTATGTTCAAAGGAATAACATTTGTAGAGGCTCCAAAATCAACCATGCAATTTATCATAGATTTATCACTTATTAACAAGGAAACATAGAATAGATAAACTTGAGATGGACATTTAATCATAATTTTTCCTAAGTATACCTTAGGAACTTTGGTACACAAATCATCTATCTCCATCTTGCTTTTTCTATTTGCATTCCTTTTCCAATTGAAAATTGACCCTTTTTCCTTCAAAAGGTGTTTTCAAAGTACCAATAATTAAATACAATGCCTTAACTTTGTGTTCATCTATTCTCATAATCTCCAATAGTGAAACATAAATCTTAATTTATGATAAAATTTGTGACATATAATTAGGAGCATAATTAGGCATATTGGGTGCCAATTTACTGCATAAAACATGACTATTGGCCTTTCCTTCTTTGTTTTGAATTCTTTCTTTCTGTGCATTATTAATATTAGACTTTTCTTCTTCCATCTTATTTTGATACTTAGCTTTGATAAATGGAGACACAACTTTGTCCACTAACAACTTAGGACCCTTACCTTTATCCTCTATATTTTCTCCTTTCCACATATTGGTTCCATTTTTCTTTGCACGTTCTTGATTCTCTTGTTGATTTTCATATTATTTAATGAAAAAGGCTACTAGCCTTACCTTGACCATCATTATTGCATTTATTTCTCAAATTATAGCTAATCTTTACTTGGGCAATAGTAACATTAGTCAAAGCTCCAATTTCATCATTTGATAGTATCCTCAATCTAATATAAGATCTTAATGACTCAAAACCATACACGTAGTGGTTATGTTCTTCAATTTTATCATCAGAGAGCCTATTGATGATAAATATTCTTCATATCTCTTAAATCATAGATATAAAGTTCTACCCCCTCTTCTTCTGAAGAGTAATAAACCTTATTTTCTGAATGCAACTTGGTCGAGAGCATATTAATATCTTGAATTTTTACATAATGATCATAATTGTAGTCATCACATGGTATTATAGGGACATCAAGTGAATGTGATACCAGACACTATGAAGGTGAGTGAGTTAATTTACATACCAAAAACCAAAAATTATCTTCCATCACATTTACACCTCACCTTTTAAGAGGTTTTAGAGTTTCCCTATTTGGTGCACCTCTTTGATTTTGTTGTAATAGTTTACCATTTTTACAAGTGGTATTGAAGGGTTGATCAGATAATATTGGCATTCTATCCCACTTCTAGTAATTCTATCTATCATGTGGTAATCCTTTCTCATTCTTAGATACTTTGTAGTTGAGATGTTTAAGGATACTCATTACCTTGTGAAAATTTTATAAAGAAGTGGATGGTTTATTTAATGTTCCTTGGGGTTTTGAATTATCTTAACATCATCTCTTTTCTTCATTTTTCTTGAGGCTTTTCTATTGTTCTCAATATGAGCAAAAATATTGAAATCATACCTAAGTGGTTGAGGATTCCTATACTTTAATTAATATACCATCTTTGGCTTATATACATTATAATATAAAACCAAGAACATAGATTCATTAGGTCTCATATATGGTAGAATTTTATTGAAAACCCTAGTGAATCTAATATTGAAATTTCACACTGATTCATTGAATTTTTTCCAATACTAGTAAATTCATTTATGAAAAAACTTAGGCTAAATGTCTACCCATATTACTCTCTAAATACTCTCTTGAATTCATTCCAAGATCCCATGCTTGCATTTGGTAGAGTTCTATACCAATCTCTCGCTTCACCAGTCAAAGATTGCATAAAATCTTCATTACAACATCCTCATCTTCTACTTTAAAATCATCCATTAGATTCAAGAACATTTTGAGATGTTCATCACTAGTCACAATATTATTTCAAAGAAATCTTGCTAAATATGACCTTACATCATTAGAGATTTGATTAGGATATCCAAGGATACCACAAAATTCCAATTGTCTATATCTTTACATCTGTAAAGGCCTTCTGTCTTGAATATTTCTTATCCTTGGGTTTGGCTAAGTATTTTCGTTTATAGGAACATACTATGGGATATTTTTATTTTGATGTACATGGACATACTAAAAGCCTTTTTTTGGTGGGACATTATACTACACTTGAGAACCTATTTGATTGTATCCTTGTTTGTTTGGTACATAATTTCATATTCCAAGGATTTTCCCCATGTATTGTTGTTGGGGTTTTCCTTCCATAATAGTACCATGCTATTGAGAATTATGTTGTAACTGAGAGTTATGAGGAGGATTTACTTAAGGATCTACTAAAACACCAAAATTTATAGGAATTGCAGATGTACCAAAATTATTCTATTTTGAAGTAGAAGGATTAGAATCTCTTTGGGGAGCACTTCCTCTAGTATTTGTGTTAGGAAAATCTTGTTATGTAGCATTAGCATGAGGGTTGAATGGGACTGTATTAGTCATTTTAGGGTTACTCTAGGTATTCACATGATAATTGCTAAGATGTAAATTTAGAGGATTGTTGTTTCCAACATGATTTTTTGATTTCAAAATAAAATTACCACCAGAATGGTAAGAGGCTTTCATACTCTCTATTCTTTTCTTCATATCATCTCTTATTTTCATAACTTCCATAATTTTCACTTCCTCTAATATGTTTAAATCTAACTAGAGATCATCACTTGTTTTAGTAGTTCCTCTTTAGACTGGAGTATATTTCTAGATGTAGGGGTTTGTGGGACAACTTGAGGAGTACTAGAGGTTGTAAACTAAGCTATACCAAACAAAAAAGGATTTTGATAAGAAGAATAGGTCTAGCAATGGGTTGCAAGATTAGCATAGAAATTTTCCATTTGAGTTACCATAGGGATATTAGGATTTTTTTTTTGATCTAGGATACAATGCCTAAGATCATATTTCCTTTGATTCATTTTAATTTCTCTTTAATATTTTTCTTGGAAGGATTTTTGTCTTTCTAATTATATCCAAAGTTCCTTTTTCTTTAATTTTTTTATGTTGAGCTCTAGAAATCTAGGAGTTACATACCTAATGGGTGAACCAATAGAACTATCATCACTACTAGCATAGAAACAGTAATTTGAAAAAGAAGGATCACATTTACTTGAATCTTCAACTTTCCATTTCTACTTCCTATTTTGTAGTTCAATATCATATCTTTGTAGGACCATCTTTGAATAGAGATATTCTTAATTTCATCCTACAAAGAACCCTTTAAATTATTCTTTTCTATTGACCTTTTAGAGGTATCAGAGTCTTCACTCAAATTAATAGGAATATTGTTAATTTTTTCACAAAAAATTGAATAAATTTCAAGAATTTGAGAAGATTTCTACAAACTTTCTTTCAACAAATGACTTAAAATAAATTTTTGACTCAATTTTCCCAAATCTAGAATACCAAACAAAATTAATAAGTTTTTTAGAAGTCTAGAACAACTAGGGCATGCATTATAACTTAGTCTTGAATTATCCCCAGTAGAGTCACCAATATATTGGCATTTCCAACTAAATTTTCATATTTCTCTAAGGATTAGCTAGATCCTATGATTAAGAACCCTAGGTTAGTGGCCAATGAATAGGAGATAAATTTTATACTATTTCTCCTCTTCACTTTAGGATCTACAAAAATAAGGTGGGTTTCCCTTTACACAACATCGTTTGAATTATAGCAATGCTTACAATGATGCAAAAATAGATTATAGTGTTCACATTAATAATTTTTAAAGGATGAACCTGATTGGCTAAATCATCTTCAAAACCCTTGATTAAATTTGTCTTTCTTGATAGTGTGGATTGACCATAACCTAAATATAAATTACAGTAAGGTAAATTTCAATTATAAATTTGATTCTTCTTAGGCTTGAGTTCTATGAATCATTTTGACCAGTGACTTATCCATTAGAGATTCAAGAAATGAGACAATTCCTTTGAATAACAAACTAAATAACTAACTCAATGGTTTTAAAATATTACTACCTTACAATAAGAAACTAGCAAATGAATATAATATAAATCTTCTATATCTTAGAAAATTATACTCCCTTATAGGTGATAGTACACTTTCATGCTTAGTTTTAACCTATTTCAGTGACCCTTGCATTTATGCATTTTTAACCCTTCCTAAATAGGCCCTAATTCCTTTTATTATGCATTCTAAAGCCTATTTTTATCATTTTATGACACTGAAAAAGCATTGAACAAATGCAATCAATCATTAGATTGCCCCCGATCAAGTGTCTTGGAAATTTGGGCTAGGACCCATTCACCCATGGGTGACTGTGTCCCCCTTTTTAGTCAGGACCCAAATTTTAATGGATTGTTGGCAGTATTTCAACATTCAAAATTCAAAGTGTAAATGTTAGCTTTCAACATCTAATTTTCAAGAAATTAGAGAAATGCCTATAAATACCTAGTCTTTTTACTATTTCAAAAATAGAAAAAATATAACATTTGAACAAGAAAGCATATTTCAGAGTCTTGGAGTAGCATTACTTGGGATTGTAGGCCTTCAAGTCCTTTTGTAGATTTGATCAAGATTTATCACATGATTGAAGGTTGAAATTTACGGAAGGGCGTGATGGATTCTAAGGTTGAGAGATGCATTTTTCCACTTCCCTCCACCTAATGACTTGTTCCCTTGGTGCTCTCATCTTCAAATTTCACTCTACTTGTAGCCTAAAGCAAGGCATCATTGTATTTTCAGATCTAATTAGGGTGTTTTGAATTCTCCCTAATTGAATCTTATTATTGTCATATAGGAATCACACTCTAATGCACTTCAGTAGGGTTTCTTTGCATTTTAGCTCATAAAAACCTTCGACACACATAAGGTTAGGGATCACACACTATTTTCTATTAGATCTTTGGATTTTTTTTGATCTTTAATTACCAAAATAGGGGTTTGACTAAAGCAAACCTCCATATAGTAACCCAAATAATTTCTTCTGTAGATTTGTTATAGGTCCATATCCAAAGATGGAGATTTATAGGTATAGGGACAAAGAGAAGATAAAGGGTTACATGATCAAAATTTGAAGTTTTGGAAAGGCTAAAAAATATTTGTTCACCTAGGGGTGACCTTGTCTTGCTACAACAATCAAACTCATCTTTTGGTGATAGGTACACATCAATATGCACTTTCTAGATCCACTTACAAATCACTGTTTTATTCTATTTAATTTTCGAAAATTGCATTTTCTCATATTAGATTATTTAGTCTAATTAGGTAAATCATTCTAAATTATTTCCAATTCATCCTCATCCTCAAATAGATGCATATCCAAGTCTGATTGACTCACCTAAGAGGCTTTAATTCAATTTATGCACCTTTTTGATTTGCATCCTAATGAAATTATAGAATTTACTCTCCCACTTGAACTTAAGTTTGAGATATTAAGTTTAAGGTCACCACATTTTTATGTTTCATCTTCCTATCAATCCCTACTACAACTACAACATCTTCAAGTATCTAATTGAAATAAAATTTAATCTAATACTTGAACATAATCTAATAGTTAAAAATTCATCACAATAAATGTGCAATAAAATTATCAAAAGATGTTTGATAATTAATATTGAAATGGTGTTGTATTACACTATGGAGACATTAACATCATAACTATATTCATATGAGAAAAAATGAGTTGTTTGTTTCTATTACAAAGAGAAATTACAACATTCTCTTTGCAAAATTCAAAGTGTCTAACTATATGGGACTTAATTCTATACAAAGATTACAAGCATTAAGGATTGAGAATCCTTAAAATGAGGCTCTAAATTCCCTTTTATAGATAATAAGGGAAGAGACAAGTAAAAAGCCTCACTCAATGCTTAAGTCACTAAAGACAAAATCTAAATGGTGACATTGTTACAAAAGTACAAAAAATATTTATACACATGGAGTAACCCTATAAAAAAGTGGTTGAAGGTATTTTAGATCATTTACATTGGTGTATAGATTTGATTTCTTCAAAATTTCTCCTTGATGGCGATACGAACTTTCTGACATTACCATCCTTGTTTGTTGATGTTGCATTTATGTTGGTTTGTGATGATAGATTGAAACACAACTCAAATATCTACACCATCCTTCTCTCTTTATTTATTATGCTCTGCTAACATGTCATCTCTAGGTGGGAGAAATTGGTTAAATTCAACCCATATGTGCATTGTAGTATTTATATATAAAAAATTGCACCATATTAGAGAAACTGGTGCAGTCATGATAGGAGGGTTCCAAAAGGAACAATCCAAACCATGCAACAATGAGTCAACACATAGGGAACAACATAGAAAATAGATATGTGAACATGAAACTTCATTTAATTGGTAATCATACATGCAACATATGCCTCATGGGCGAATATCTAGGGCTCATAGGCCTGCCACAAGGTCTTTCAACAATACAACTAGCCAATAGGCCTTATTAGATGCCATCGGAAGGTTTATGTGAAAATAGAATGATCCTAAAACATCTAACTTAGAACTGGTGATCTTCAATGATTACAAATGCTTATAAATATGATTCTCAAGCTCCAATATAGGTTTGCATCAGCCACAAGGGCTAATAACCTGATGAATTATCATATATGAATGCCGGCCTCAAGATATGAAGAATTAACTAGTGAATATCCAAGATAAGTCCCAACAAACCCAATATGCTTGTATGATGTCCAATTAAGCTTCACATGATCTAGAATAGGTTTGCACAAAGAAATCTAGACCAGGTTGGCCCAAATTCTCTAACTAGTAACACAATGAAATTCTGAGAGCGATAACTTACGATAGAAAAATGCAAATAATGTGAAATCTAGATTTGTGATAGATGTTGATGTTTAGTTGCTATATCTTGCTCCATGTGCTAAGAGACAATGATGTGGTACAATGTGGAATGAACTACTAAAATTACAATGCAAGAAAATAACTATTTTTGGTTGATACAAGATTGCTTTACAACCAAGGATGCTCTTGCATCAAATACCCAGGGTTGGAAGAAAAGTGAGTCCCTCACTTTCTAGGGCTAAGAGAAAAACCAAGACGGTCCACCTTAGCTTGAGAAATCCATGATGAATTCTCCACTAGTCTACCTTTCCACTTCACAAGATATTCTTTGTATTGCTTGTTCCTAGTGCTTCTTTTAGTTCTAGTATCTAAAATATACTCAATCTCTTTCGATTCTTGATGTGGTTACTACTCCTTCAAATTCACTTTCTCACTACTACCACTTGTCTACCCCTTCATGAAACTCATATATGTCTACAATATTGAAAATAGGTGTTATACCCAATGTCTCCAGTAACTCCACTTCATATGAATTTCTAGAATCAAACTTCCTAAGTATCTTACACAGTCCAAACTTCTTCATCTTCAACTTATTGTATGTACCAATTGGAAATCTATCTTTCCTCAAATATACCATCACTTCATCTCCAAAAATAAATTACTTATGTCTTCAATGCTCATCCACCTTCTCATACTTATAGTTCATGGCTTCCAATCACTTCTAGACTTGATTATGCAATGTCTCCATGAAATATGAAAACTAATTTTCCTCCACACTCCTTTTACTCTTCATAATAAAGTCCCTTAACTCTACAACTCCTTTAGGATTTACTCTAGTAACAATCTAAAATGTTGTCTTCCCTATACTCTAGCTCACTAAATTGTTATATGCAAAATCTGCCTATGGTAAAACTATGTCCCAACTTCTTGCCTTATCTCCAACCAAAAATCTCAACAAATTATCCAAACTTCTATTCACTACTTCTATTTCTCCATCCATCTGTGAGTGATATGATGAATTGAACTTCAAATCTATCTTCATCTTCTTCCACAATGTCCTCCAAAAGTATCCAATCAATTTGGTGTCTTTGTCTAAAACAATACTCTTAGGTAATCCATGCAACCTCACAATATCCTTGAAAAATAATTCGGCAACATGCACAACATCATTAGTCTTCTTACAAGGAATAAAATGTGTCATTTTAGAAAATCTATCCACTACTACCATAATAGAATCATAACCTCTCTGTGTTCTTGGCAATCCCAAAATGAAATTGATGCTCAAATCTTCCCAAGGTCTCTCTGGTATTGTCAAAGGATTGTACAATTCAGTATTCTAACTACTCCCTTTTGCAACTTGATAAATTCTACAACTTTGAACATATTTCCTTATATCCTTGTATATCTATGGCCAAAAATAATGTTCACTCACTAAAGCTACTGTCTTATCTACTCTAAAATGTCTAGATAATCATCCACTATTCTTTTCCTTGATCATATTCTCCCTAATTGAAATCCTTGAGATACATAGCTTATTTCCTTTGAATAACATTCCTTCTTGAATTAAGTAATCCAACCATTAGATCCAATCTATCACTACTGGTTCTTTACATGCTCTCCATGCTTCACTAAGATCTGCATCATCCTCATACATATGTTTCAACTCCTCAAGTACCAATACTTACACTCTCATCTCTTTCAACAAATTCCTCCTTCTACTTAATGCATTTTCCACCTTGTTTGACTTGCCACTCCTATGATTCAACACAAATATATAACTTTGCAAGAATTCAATCCATCTCATATGTCTCTAATTCAACTTTCCTTGACCGTTCAAATATTGCAAAGCTTGGTGATCTGTATACAACACAATTTCCTTAGGAAATAAGTAACGTCTCCACTTCTTCAAAGCTTGAATTATGGCATAAAGTTCCTGGTCATAAACTAAGTATCTCTTTCTGGCATCATTCAAATTCTCACTGAAATAGGCTACAAGTCTTCCTTCTTGACTCAACACTATTCCAATTGCATTTCCACTTGTATCACAATCAACTTGAAATAATTTATCAAAATCTGGTAATGCTAACATTGGTTTCTCTAACATCAGTGGTGCTCCTCTTGGGCACCTAGACCAACTACCTTGCTGAAGCCATAGGGGTTTTCCAAGCTCTAAATTTAGCCCGTCAATTGAATTTCAAAAATGTTTGGCTTGAAGGGAATTCAAATAATATTATTCAATGTATTAAAGGTCTTCATAAGCCCTCTTGGACTATATATAATTGGATCAATCTCTTCAAGGAGATTATTTGCTCTTTTGAAAATTATTTCATTTCCGATGCCTATTAGGAAATTAACATGGTGGCAGATTTCTTTGCCAATAAGGGGGTTAAGGCTAAGGTTAACATGACGTGGTAGATGAGTGAGAAATTAGAGGTTGATGTCACTGCCTTATTAATGTATGATCGAACCCATGGGAAGGTTCAATTTCCCCTATCAAACAATGATTAAGGATGAGGTGTGCCTTTTCATGTAGTATTGGAAATGCTGCCTCATTATTTTTCTTCATGGACTGGAGTACAATAGCATTAAATACCTCTGTCATATCATGTGCTTCACATGCTTTCTAGGCATTTTGGCGATCAGGTTTTTTGGCCTTCTGGAGTCTTCGCAGAAGGGTTGCACCATTGTAAACATGGGAGGTGAGCGTTGCAGGGTGGAACCGATGGAATGCAAGGAACTAAAGAGTAAGGATAAAGTTTGGAGTTTGTTGGAGAAGGGTGGTATTAAAAACTATATTGAAAAACTTCATGGTAGGCATCAGGATATTACCAGGATTTTTGCTAAGGAATGGAACAATGAGAAGATAAATATTTTTGAGAGAAAGGTGGCCATTGATGAATAGTTAGTCACTGATGTCACTAGGATGTCCATGGAGGGGCTTAAGTTCTATAGGGACAGAAAGCTCTCTGACCAGGTGGTTAAATTTTTTCCAAAGACTGATAAGGAGAAGGAGGACCTGCAGAGAGCTACCAAAAGAAGCTATGATTCCACCAAGATTAAATTGCTATGGCGGGAGGTTCTGAGAGTGATTATGGAATACATTACACTGGATGGTAGATATACAAGGGTTTTCAACTATCACTTTGTTCTCCTAAATTGTTTTTGGAATTAGGTTAGGGTTTCCCTCCCTTTCTATCTCTCTACTTCATTGAATGCTAGTCTTCAGGACCATAATTCAAACCCGGTGAGGTACCCCATTCTTCACAAGAATTTTCTTGTTCTTATTTATGAACATTTTAAATCTATTCCCACTCTTACCCACTAGACCCCTCCTCCCCACTCTGCCTTTGCTAAGGAGGAATTGGGTGCTAGCTATACCAAAAAAGATGAATGGGAGACTAATATGGAGGAGGAGGAAGAGCATCCCTTGAAGGCGGTGAGGAAGGGCAATAATAAAGGTAAGTCAAAAGCCAATGCCCTTCCTAAACCTAGTGCAATGATTTCCACTGGCAGAGCTAAATTCATTTTCTTAGGTTTTGAGGTTAATAAAATGAAGCCGAAAGGTAATTCCAATGTCTCTCCTCAGGGGAAGGGAAAGAGGAAGGTTGTGGAGGACCACTCCTATGATAAAAATCAAGATGAGTCTTAGTCAACCCATTTGTCTAAGTACTCCAACTACGATCCTATTGATAGGGAGGACAAGCCTCGGTATCCTAGTGACCTTAAGGAGGATGATCACTACTTTAAGGTAGAACATGAGTTCCCTGCTGATATCCTTGTTATCACCTACAATGGGTCCATGGATTTCTTCTGGTTGATTAGGTGGGTTTTATTTGAGATTAAGGAGATAAAGATGAATTAAAGGGATTTTAACAACAAGTTGGAAGAGAATGAAATGAGGGATAAAATTAACAAGGATGAAGATAAGGCCAAGGATTTATGGACTGAAGATGAAAATAGATATATGGTAGATTTCCTTAAGAAAACTATGGAAGACTTGCAGCAATTCAAGAGTAATCACAATGGCAAGCTATCTGACATGGAGGAAAAGCTTAAGAATGTTAAAGAGTCAATTCAAAAAGTTTTGGAAATGAGCCACAAGATCCTAAAGTCCACTGTGAGTACCATGAACATGATGGTTGAGAATTTGAAAAGGGCCTATCAGGTAAGGACTATTGTGACGTGGAAGGTGAGAAAGAACAAAGCCTGGCAGAGGGTGTAGGACCATGCAAAAGAACCATAGCTAACTTGAAAAGGAAGGCTGACAATACCCCTATTGATATTCAGTAAATTAAGAAAGCAACGACTGAAATGAACAATCAAGTGAAGGAGGTGGCAGATATCCTAAGCAACCTAGCCTAATGGCTAGTTTTCTGTTGGGTCCCTACTAATTTTGTGTTGTGTTGTATCTATGCTAGTTTCTATTTTTTTCTTTGTTGGCAGATTTTTTTTTTTGTTCTAAACTTTATCATGCTTTATCTATCTTCTCTTTGCTATTAAATGGTTTTGGGACCCCTTCAAAACCTATTTTTCCTTAATCAAAAACACTGGTTGCTTTGTCACCTTTTTCTTCAACAATTAAAAATTATTTTTTGCTCCAGATTTCTACTTAAATTCCTTCTTGTCTCCTCTCATGGTATTTTTCATGGGGTTACAAACACTACTGAAACTTCTGATAAACTTCTGGTAGAAACTAGCTAGTCCATGGAATGATTTGACTTCTCTAATATTTACCAGTGTAGGCCAATCTAAAATTTCTTTCCCTTTCTCTGGATCCATATTCAATCCTTCAGTAGAAATAACAAATCCCAAGTATACCAACGTTGTCTTCATGAAACTACACTTCTTGATATTAATCAATAATTTCTCTTCTCTCAACCTCTGTAATATTTTCCATATGTGCCACAAATTTTCTTCTCTAGTCTTACTAAAAATCAAAATATCATCCAAGTAAACAATAAAAAAAATTCCTAGGAATTTCATCAATACCTCATTCATTAATCTCATGAAAGTTCTCAGTGCATTGGTTAATCCAAAAGGAATCACTAACCACTCATACAATCCTTCATTAGTCTTAAATGTAATATTCCATTCATCCCCTTCTCTGATTTTGATATGATGATATCCACTCTTTAGATCAATCTTGGTGAAATAATTTCCCCACTCAAATAGTCCATAATGTCATCTATCCTTGGAAATGGAAATCTATACTTAATAGTGATCTTATTCATTGCTCTTGAATCTATAAAAATTCTCAACTCTCCATATTTCTTCAGTGCAAGTACAACAGGTACCACACATGGGTTCAAACTTTCTCTTATCAATCCTTTCCTTAACAATTATTGTATTTATTAGTTCAACTCTGCATTATTTTCCAGGGTCATTTGGTGTGCTGCCTTGTTTGGAAAACTTGCTCTCGATATGATATCTATATGATGACTAATAATCTAGATTGGTGGTAAACCATTTGGTACATTCTCTGACATGATGTCTTCATACTCTATCAATAATTCTATAACTTCTTTCTGTGGTAGATCCCCATTCTCTTTTGTCTCTGATCTCCCAACTTTCTTTGGAATCGATGCAAAACACATGTTCTCATGCCTCAATCCATCCAAAAATTTCCTTCCATATACCAAACATATTCTGGTAGTGCCATAAATTTAGTCTTCTCCTCTTCCTCCAAAGGTATCAACTTGATTCTCTTTTTGACATGATAGTATAAGTATTCCTTCTTCCATCATGAATTTCTTTCTTATCATATTGCCATGGTCTTGCTAACAGTAAATGAAATGCAACCATAGGCATAATATAACACAATACTTGATCCCTATATGATCCAATATGAAATTTCACCAAACATTGTTCATTCACCAATATATTATGCTCATATTGAATCCATGCTATCGTATAGGGGATTGGATGTTTCAATCTCTTCAAATTCAACTTGGTTACCATCTCCTTTGAAACTAGATTATCAGTGCTACCACTATCAATGATAACTTCACATACCTTTCCTACAGACTTACATTTGGTTTTGAATAGAATTTTCCTCTATAGTGGTTCTTTAGTCACTTCTTCATACATTAAAGCTCTCCTCATCACCAATGATTAACCTTTCTTAGTTTTCCCAACTCAATTAGGGGATCCAAACTCCTCATCCACATATACTGTTCTTCTAGTATGCTTAGGTTTCTTTCTGATACTTCCTTGATGACACTCAAATGCTTTATGTCCTTCACCTCCACACTTGAAACAGGTTCCTCTAAATGGTATTCTATCATATTTTCCTTCATCTCTTCGGTATCCATCATTGTGGTAAGAATTATGACCTCCTCTATTAATGTGGTAGAAATTTCTATCCTCTCTTCCTCTGTGGTATGATTTGGCATCCGTTTCTTTTCTCCAACAGGGTTTTGAATATTTGTTCTGATCAACATGTGGTCTTCTTTCTCTATACCAGGGTCCACTCTTTTGAAATCTTCCTCTTGCGCTTCTCTATCTTTGTTTAAACTTTTTTTTTAGCTTCTCTTCTATTTTCAATGCAAACTGATATGCTTCTTCAATAGATGTCATATTTACTAGGTTCAATTATTCTTGAATGTTTGTTCTTAGTCCATTAATATATCTGGCAACCTTTTCTTTGCTTGCTTCACTATGACCAGTTCTGATTATCATCTTGTAGAATTCTTTAGTATACTCCTTCAAAGATCTTTCTTTTTGTCTTAGGTTCTACAATCTCTTCAACAATTCGAGTTCATAATCTACTGGTATGAATTGATTCTTCAACTTTGTCACCATTCTATCCCAATTGATGATTCTTTATTTACCTCTTATATTTCGATCTAATTGGACTTCTTTCCACCATAATGTAGCATGACCTTTCAACTTTTTTTTTGCAAATTTGACTCTTTCTGGATCTTCAATTTATTCATATTCAAAATATACTTCCATCTCATTGATCTAGTCAATCAAATCTTCAAGATTCAAATTTATTGTATAATTTTTAATTTCAACTCTAGGTAACTTGCCAATATTTGAGATCGCTTTCAACATCTTCACTTGATCTAATTCTTCTTTTTCTTCATCTAGGGTTTCTGCAATTTGATTCACATGTTTTGTTTCATCATCGCTTTCATCATTTTGCCTAGGGTTTAGGCCTCACCTTCGATATTATTCAACAACATCTAATTTAACTCACATTGTGCATATCATTTCCAAAATTTCATCCATTCTTCCAACAAAATTCACCATATCAGGCTCTCTCTTTGGTGGCATATCTCTCGTCGAATTGGTACAACTGCCTCAATTCAGTGATATTGCTACAATGGTTTCAAATACCTCACAATCGGTGATCAGTTGAAAAAAAATGTAGTCTACGTCAGTTGATGATCTATTCACCTCGAGGAATGCCTTTAGAAATCAGAAAAATTGCTCTGATACCACTTGGTTCAATCATGGTAGGAGGATTCTAGAAGGAATAGTCCAAACCATGCAACAATGAGTCAACGCAATGCAAACAACACAAAAAATAGATATGTGAACATGAAACTTCATTAAATTGGTAATCATACATGCAACATATGCCTCATGGGAGAATATACAGGGCTCACAAGCCTGCCACAAGGGATTTTAACAATACAACTGGCCAATAGGCCTTGTTACATGCCCCTGAAGGGTTTATGAGAAAATGGAATGATCCTAAGACATCTAACTTAGAACTGATGATTTAAAATTATTAAAAATGCTTATAAATATGCTTCTCAAGCTCCAATATAGGCCCTTGTTAGCCACAAGGGTTAATAACCTGATGAATGATCATATATGAATGTCGGACTCAAGATATGAATAATTATCTCCACACAAAATGAATTAACTTGTGAATCTCCAAGATAGGTCCCAATGAACCCAAGATTCTTGTATGATGTCCAATTAAGATTCACACGATTTGGAATAGGTCCACACTAAGAAATCTGGACTAGGTTGGCCCAAATGCTCTGACTGGTAACACAGTGAAATTCTGAGAGCAATAACTTCTGGTAGAAAAATGCAATTTATGTGAAATCTGGATATGTGATAGATGTTGATGTGTAGGTGCTATATCTTGCTCTGCAAGTTAAGAGAGAATGATGTGGTAAAATGCAGAATGGAATATTGAAACAACAATGCAAGAAAATAACTATTTTTGGTTGATACAAGATTGCTTTACAACCAAGGATGCTCCTGCATCAGAAACCCATCAAGTTGTACTCAAACTTGGAGAGAAAATCCATACTTAGATTCAATTTCTAGAGGCATGTGAAAATATTCAAAATATTCAAAGGTATTTAATTCCATTTTCATAAGGTTGCTATACCTATAATTATTACTAATAATTCCATTCAAGAAATTTTATTTATTGAAAATATCAGGCATTATACTACAATCAAAATTGGGACTTTTAGCAATAATCTTCAATAGTGAAACTGTTGGGGCCAAGCTGATTTGAAATAACTTTAGCCTAAATCCTATTTGAGTATGACTAGCATATGCATCCCTTAAGATTTTATGGTTGTCCCAAACCTTTTCTACCTAGCTCAAAATGTATGATAACTTATAACCCAAAATTTTATTAACCAAATCAAATATTTTCTTTCCTACTCCCTCCCTTACTACTTTGGCCTCTTCCTTTCTCTGCTTGAGCTTCTCTTTCAAAATTTTAACCTCAAGGACTAATCCTTCCTTTTCTTGTGATACTTGGGCCTCAATTATTGTTTGTGGTGGAGGTAGAAATCTTGGAATCATACTCAACTGCTCTTGTAATTTCAAATTTGTGGAATTTACCTTATCCAAGTCTCCTTGAAACTTCTTCAATGTTATTTTTGTGAATAGAGATAAGTTCAATTTGAGGGAGGCTTCTTGGGTGGCACTTGTATGCCCTAGTATTATGACTATCAAATTTCTAGTAAGATAGCTAGGATCATTTATTACTTGGGGTTTGTTGGTCTTAGGGAAAATAAACCAAATTGTTAAGGTCTCATGCCTTGAATTCAAACCACACCCAAAGTAGAGAGCCTCAACTTGCTCCTTAAATTAAAAACTAGGTCATCTACCCCTTTTTTTCTGGTGTCAAATGCAATAGTAGATGACATGTACCGTCCTACTAAGAGAAGGCATCTTTCACTTCTCACCAATTCTCTATCCCTTTGAGGGGTCATAGAGTTTATTTCCCTTTTTACATTTTCCCAAAATTATACAATTTTTTCTTTCCTCTCTTTTTTTGTAAGGATTTTGTTTGATACCCTCTGTTGCAATTATTCCCCTTTTTTTATAAGTACAAGGTCCTTGAAGTCCTTGGTGGTAATAAATTTTTCATCTTGCATAAATTCGCTATAAGCTTGAGCTCTAATATCATCTACAATTTGTCCATTAGTCTCAAAATTTATGATTAATCTATCATTGGCGGGTCTTTCAATTATGACCTTAGGTGGAGGATGCATTATCTATACTATATTTTTTATGATAAAAAAGTTTATCTAGGCCTATGGGATAAACAACCAAAGGTCCAAATTAGGGATCTATCTACTATAGGGGGTTACTTGTGGAATTTGTGGTATAACCCCCTGAGAAGTGGAAGGGGTAGGGGTACTTGATGTTGGACAAGGTATATTTAAAAGAAAAGTGTTCGAATTATCAAACATGGTCATTTTCCTCATTATGGAATTGTTGATGTGTGAAATTTATCCTTGAAATGATGAATTTTCTTGCTTTCTCTTTATCTCAAAAATTTGAATATTTACCCATAAGACTCTTCTTTTTGCAACTTACTTCTCCTTAGGACAATTCATAATTAAGTCCCCCACATTGTCATACTTTTGTGAGAAGGGTGCCAGTTTAAAAATGTTTCTCTGATCAATGATAAAATGTTTTTGGATCACACCTCCTAATCCTATCCAACTTCATTTTGTAAGGTAGCAAATTTCCTAATAGTAACTCCATTCCCTCTCTTGATGTCACTAAAAAATATAAAAATACCACTGTAGAAGAGATAATGGCATGTTTCTTGTTATTCCTAAAATTACTTTTGTCAGACTCATTAAATTTCCATATAATTTCTAAGAAGGAAATTCAATTTGGTACATTTTTGGGAGAACATGAGGTGCAACTGGGGACCCATACACTCTGATTATATTAGAATCTATATAAAAGAACCAATCACCTTAATTTTGATTGATCCCCTTCTCTAGGAGAAGGTCCTTTCGCCTCAAAAATGATCTCACCTCATTTGAAAACCTCCAATCTACTTAGAAGGAAAAATTCTTGAGGACTATTTTAACAAAAAGTTCTTCAAAAATAGAGTAGTTGGACTTCTAATAGTCCTTATCCCATATGAGTGTCTATTTTTAGATTGGTGACACTCTTTCCTAATTACCCATGTCCCTAATTTGAATATGTGGGGACCATATACCATCTCCACTATATAAAATAATGTGACACATTAGTGAATACTATTTAAAATGCACTATGTTGATATCCTTCTTGAGTGACCTTAAGGATTTATTTATTTCCTCTATAATGTAATCAGTATAGTCATATGGTTTTTTCACATCCCTACTCTAAATATCCACATCCAATACCATCAAGTTAATTGGAATCTGAATCTTGTTTTCTAGGCCCAAAACTTGACACAATGAAAAGTATGTCTTCCCAAAGTAGTCTTCAAAGATGTCATAGCTGAAAGGTTCCAACTCCCCACTAGAAAATATTATTAATTATATTTTAGGCCCTCTAGGCCTAAAGTATGGTAGCTATTTGAGCTTATAATTGTCCATGTGCCTTTGGTATTCTCTAGTGAGGGTACCCAAGTCTATAGGTAATTGGGAATTAGGGTTTAGGTTGAAAACCTTATAAATATGCGCCCTATCCAAGGGCATTAAGAATTTTCCACTTAATGAGAATAATGTTGTCCTCTTAGGGTTGTATTCCATTACAATTTTCCTAATTAGGTCAAAATTTACAAATACATTGGGCACCACCAACATTCCCAATACTAATGTCCATATGTTGTAGATAGGTATATTTGTTAGGTCTTTTTAGAAGGCATGTTTGAAAATGGCATAACCTTGAATTAGAATTATTGGGTCCTAACAACCTTCATTCTTATTAAAAATTATATCAGCTAAAATTGTGGACCCATGCACAATTCTAGGCCTTTTAGTAGATCTCATAAACTAAGATGTTCTATCATCATCAAGTCCCCTCTTTATACCCCTTTGAGTTTTAGCCATAATTACCCTTTTAGGTCTTCAACAATTGTAAAACTAGGGTTTCTAAATTTTGTACTTCAAGGAAGACTTCTACAAAATTTTATAGTTCCTACCTTTTCAATGTTGCAAGTATGCTAATGGTGTTATCATTGATGTCAACTATATGGAGATTGTGTGTCAGAGTTGTTGGAAGGATGCTGGTATTGTCATAGTTGGGGAGATTATTGTCAAGTCCTTGTGCTAGTATGGATTTTTTTTTATGTTTTCATCAATGTTGTCATTTATGTCTTGATCGATAAGATTTGTAGTTGCAGTAAGTTCACTTGGTTTCCAAATGCTTTTGAGAAAATTTAAATAAAAGAGTGTGCACTGTGACAAAGGTGTGTTCAATGTTGTGCTTCACATTTCCTCATGGTTGAAGATATTATCATGTGGTTTTCATATGATGATCAAAGGTGTTTAGAGGTTCTATATCTAGAGTTTTAGGTTTTGGATCATTCTCTAGTGAAAGTTATGTTTGAAAATTTATCTGTCTATGTTGAAGGTTGTCTAGGAGAAATGAGATTGATCCAAATTTCTCTACAGTAAAGTTTCTTGTCTTGCAGACTTGGGAATGATCTTACATTATTTGTAACTTCATTTCCTTGAGGTTTCAAGTGCTAAGGTGTTCCACAAGGGTTTTTAGTAAGTTGTGTTCAGTGGTAGTATGTTTGGTTACACAAAATAATGGTGTTCTTAGCTTCAAGTGGTTGTGACAGAGTTGGAAAATATTTTGATGATGTTGGAATATTCCAAGATGTTGTGTGGATTCTATGAAGTGTTTTTGTGTGGTCCACATGACCTAGATAATTGTGTATGTTGTTTCTTGTAATATTAGTTTAGTTTTGGCCAACTTGGTGTGCTAGCATTATTCGTGGAGGTAACTCGTGGAATGTAAATGTGTTGAGTAACATGGTGATGTGAATTTAGGCCCTAGTTAACCCGTGGTGTGGTCATCCTTTGATTATTTCCATAGTGGAGGTGTATGGTACCGACCTATTTTGGTGTTGCACATTTTATGTGCATACATTTAATTAAGCCCAACCTAATTGAGATTGTTTAGGTCATGGATGGTATTTAAGAAAGGTAAATTTCTAGAGAAGAGTGTTGGTTTGTATAATATGTGTGAAATATGTGAATTTAATTAAGTGTGGTGATCTGAGTGTGAGCTTAATGCTTGAATCCAATGCAGAGAGAATAAGGGTTTATATTTTTAGTGTGCTTGAAGTTACTAGAAGTAATGAGTTGAAGGTTGTAGATGGCATAAGGTTTTAATGGTGGATTTATCTTGTTGCCTTGAGATAGTGAATCTCTTTGTAACAATCTTCTTCTTTTTGGGAAAATGTGTCTCAACCTTGCAATTACATAAGGTACTATTGATATGTCAGTGATTGGGAGGTCCCCCCTTATGAGGGGTCTGGAGTGATCATCCCTCGGAGGGGGTCCGAGGGATACACACCCTGATGGGGGCTCGAGGGCACCACCCCAAAAAGCTAAATTTTATTTATATTTTATTATTATAAATTTGGAAAATTCATCATTAGGTCTTAGATCTGACGATTGATATTTTGTTAGCTTGACTTGCCCTAGAAGGCAACCCCATTTTATGAGGGCATTATATTACAACTGTGGAGTGTGATGTATTATGAGAGTCTAATAGTAGTTGTGTTGCCTCTAGATCTCTGGTTGGTGATACTCTCATGAGAAGCTTGCTCTACAAGTATACTATAGTATTTTTATTTTTGAATAGTATATTGGACATATTTTTGAGTGTGGGTTCTTCTCTCTCGAAAGGGTTTTTCCCATGTAAATCACTATGTTGTGGTATGCATGATATTTATGTTTATTTCTATTTAAGTTTTTGTAATTGTTGAAAAGATCTATAAAGTTTTGCATTATTCTCCTCTCAAGATTAGTGTAGGATTTTTTTCCACTACCTTAGCTTCCTTACAAGTGGTATCAGAGCTTAATCACCTTTGGTTTCAGTTGTGGGTTGTATTTTTTGAACTAATTCAGATTTGAGTGGGAGGTTGTAGAAAACACTTTGTGATCTTGTTGCAAGAATTTTTAGATGGCAAGTTGATCAGGGAGAATAGAGGTGGATAAATTTTTAGGAAATAAGTTTGAAATGTGGAAGCAGAAGATGGAGGATCTGTTGATAGATCGAGATCTATGGGATGCTACTAATGAGAAGGTTTCAAAGCCTACATATCCTTTTTTGTCTTCTCAATATGATGTTATGGACCGTAAAGCCAAGGGTCTAATTAGATTGTCCTTGGAAGACTCTATTTCAATCAATTTACATGAAGAGATCTCTACACAAAAACTATGAAAGAATCTTGGTGAGATGTATCAAAACAAACCTTTAGTGAACAAGATTTTCTTGAGGAAGAAATTGTATTCCTTGAGAACTAAAGAGGGTGAAAAAATTACAAACCACTTTGAAGCATTCAATATGTTGGTGGCTCAATTGACATTAGTTGGTGTCAAAATGGATGAGGAGGATAAATGTTAGATCTTTCTTTGTTCTTTTCTCGATTCATGGGATTTTATTGTTATGTATATTGGGAGTACTTTTGTTATATTGAAGACTAAAAATGTGGTGGGTTCTCTACTTTTTGAAGATATGAGGAGTAAGGTATCCATCGTTGCTAAGGATGCCCTAAATATTAATGGAATACCTAAGGAAAAATACAAGAAGAATGAGAAGCATGATAAATCCAAGTTGAAGGGGAGATCCAAATCTCCTGGAAAGTCCAAAGTTATTTGCTGGAATTGCGATAAGCCTAGAAATATTTGTAAGAACTACAAAGAAGAAAAGAAGAAAAATAAGAAATTTGATTTTGATTCTTAGTTTGAGAAGGAAGATGGTGATGCATTCATTGCAACTTTGACAATTTGTGTAGGTAATGATGGATGGTTAGTTGACTCAAGTGCATCTTTTCATATGACCTTTGATAAAGATTGGCTTTTTGAATATGAAGAATTTGATGGAGGTAACTTGGTGTACTTGGGTGATGATTCTTATTTAAATATTATTGCCCATGGTAATTTTAGAATCAAGTTTCTTGATGGTAGAATAAAAAAGATTAATGGTGTGTTGCATATCCCTAGATTATCATGAATTTTTTTATCTGTGAGCAAACTAATAGATACAAGTGTGCATGTTGTATTTTCTAATGTAGGATCCAAGATGGTTAGAGGTGTTATGGTGATTACTAGAGGTGTATGATATGGCACATTGTATAATATTTATGTAGGCACTATTGAGTGCAATAGTACTGTGAAAATCAAGTTTTTGGAAGAGGTGAGGGTTTCACCTTTAGCAAATGGTCATGAATTATGGGTACCCAAGAGTGCTCTTTATTTTCTATAAAAGTTACCTGTAGAGAAAAATATGTTATGGAACCTGAGACTTGTCCACATTGGAGAAAAGGGTCTAAGGACCTTGAAAAATAAAAACCTTGTTGAAGGGTTGTTTGATTGCAATCTTGAATTTTATTTTTGTGAGCATTGCATTTATAGAAAACAAAACCACGTTCAATTTTACTTGAGTTCTCATAAATCTTGTGGTATATTGGATCTTATTCATTCTGATGTGTTTGGTCTTCTAGATTTTCCTTCAATTGATAAATCCACACATTATGTTTCATTTAATAATTATTATAGTAGGACATGGGTGTATTTTCTAGAGAGTAAATCTGAAGTTTTTTAGTTGATTTAAAGAATTAAAAGCAATGTTTGAGGACTTATAATGGTGTTGAATTTTACTCTAAAATATTTTCATAGATTTTTTAAAGATTGCAATATCCATAGACAAATAACAACTTTGTACTATTCACAATACAATGGAGTTGCAAAAAGAATGAACATGAGACTGATGGAGAAGGCTAGGAGTATGTTGAGTGGTGTTGGTCTAGAACAAAGGTTTTGGGTTGAAGCTATTGATGGCACTCTCAAATTTTGCAAATTCGAGATGCCTATTTCAAAAAAATTGCTTATGCACTTTCAGAAGTGCACTTGATGAATCAGTCCTAACTGACCCACTTTGGAGGCTTGTATTTTGAGGCCAGATGATTTTTATGCAAAACCCATTTGCAGAAATAGTCAATTGTCAGCTTCCTATGATAAGTTTTGACAGGGTTTCGAAAAGTGAAGCTGGAGGATTTTGACATTGTTCTACTGTTTGCAAACTGTTTGTTTTGCAAGGTTGCCTCCTGTTTGAGCTTGGTTTTCACCGCCAGCTGACTGTCATGTTAGAACAAATATTGTTATGTGTTCTCCATACCTAAATGATATCTAGTGTCAGTTTTCAGAGCCTCATGATCTGATTTGCTATTTTTAGCAGATCGAAACCAAATGCAGTTTGTTTTGTTTTGTATTTGCATTCTTGACAACCTTTCTGAATGGTTAACTTTGATTGTTAATAACTTTTGATCAACGATGTTTCAAATAAATTCCTTTTGCACAAGTGCTCAGGGTATCTTAATGTTCCACTATGTCTGATGGAAGCTCGCCAACAGTTGATTCACTATTTTAAAAATTGGTAGTTGGATCAATTTTAATTGGTGCAGAACAACTATTGTTTCAGGAAAGTTCAGTTGGGCAACTTTTCTGATTAATATTCGGTTCCTCGTGATTTGTTTATGTGAGTTGTCTTTTGCACTATAATTTTGGATCAAATGACTATATGCTTGCAAGTTTTTATGGTTTCACGAGGTCATTTGACCAGTTTCCTAGAACGATTCTAGAGCCCACTGGGTCAGTTTTGCTCATTCCCCAAATGTGCCAGAAAACAGATTTTGATGAAGATCAGTTCATGTTTTCACTTCACATGCATTTAAAAGGCAGTGTCAAATCGTTTGAGTGTAGAGCTTGTTTGAAAATGATATTTTTTTTTAGTCGTGCCCACTTGAGGACCCAACATGCCTCACTCAGTTCCAAAGATTCATCAAGCATCAAGGAAGTTTTATCACAGTTTGAGGATAGTGTTATTCACTATGGGATAATGTCACAACACTTGTTAATCTTTCCATCAGCTATTTGAGCAGCTGCATAATATTTCTCTCAGGAGTGTTCTAATTAACATGTATGGTAATTACAAAATCATTGATGGCATTAAGTTTGATGTTGGATTTCCTGAATTTTGTAAAGATAATGGAATGGCTATTGGAGCATGTTTTGTTTTTAAAAAATTCAATGCAATTGCACTCTTCACATCTATGGCAGTTATGGTAATACAAATAACCTTACTACAATGGGAGGCAAAAGCTCAGTGATGGGTTTGGGATGATTCTAAATGAGATGTAAAATCAATATGGGAATACTTAAAGGAATGATATTAATATAACGGTAAGGATAATGGAACATCCAATTTTGGATATGATTCATTGGCTCAGGATTCAATGATCCCCTTAAATAATAGAAAGTATCCCTCATGATCTATAATTTTTTTGAGATGGTGGTAAGATCAGTGGCAATATGGTCTTGAATTGGCTGTTGTGAACTCTCATTTTCCTTGCAAAGTGAAGTGGTCACAAGCTCTAATTCCCACAGACTTGTTTGCTGGGAAAGCTTGGAATTTAATGTGAAACGCCTATAGATGCATGAAGCCTGTTAAATGCAAATATTACATATGGGTTCAGCTAGTACAATGAGGGATTATTCAACTGCACCATATGAAGGATGGTTTGCACCAGCAGATACAAAAAATGTTTCTAAATTATTTAAAGAAATTCTATTTTTGTGGGAGGTTTTAGAGACTTCAAAGCAAATGCAAAGTGAAAATGCAAATTGCAGATGCAATTGTGCACATATTGAATTTGTTGAAGGCTTTAGAAACTTCCAAGCAAGGAAGTATTGGGGACGCCATTGTTGGAGGAGAATGCTTTGTGGCTATGGTGAAATGTCTTTAGAAACTGTCATAGCAAATGGATATGGTCTCATAGCTCGCTATGATTGCTGAATGCCGCTCAAGTGAATATGTTGAGGGTTTTAAAACTCAAGAAAATGGAAATTGCAGGGGCATGACCTATCAATGGAGAGTGTGTTGGCCACAGGGAGTAGGATGTGCATAAAATTAAATATTGAAAACGCCTTAGAAACTTCAAGACAAGGACACAACCCATGCCAAGCATGGAAGAAGCTAGAAGGCCCACACAAAGAGGAGGATGGCACAATGGTAAGAGGCGTGACCTAGAGAGGGGTATACATATCCATCAAAGCACAAAGGTGCTCTATGGAGGAACAGGGGAAGACCAGGTAAGAGAGGCCTGTGCCATGTGAGGGAGGCATGGCAAAATGAGGAAGCCGGGGCGTGGCCAACCATGTATAGGACGCGCAACCAGTGAGAGGAAGCCCACTCCTAGAAGGAAGCTCGATGGAGAGCATGGACATCCATCAAACAAAATGGAGGAAGTCACCGTGATTGCTGACTACGGTTGTAGGGAGCTCGATAGAGCAATGTGGACTCCAAGTGTGGAGGAAGTGATGAAGGCCCACACCAAGCAAGGAGGAGGCTCGATGGAGGAGCAAGGCCAAGTGCAGAGCTCGAGAGCTCATAAAAATAACAGATTAGGGCCAACCTCAATGACCTCGTAGGATTTTGGTGGCATTGCCAAAATTCTTGCGAGGTGTGCTAGAATGCACGGGAGGAGCCCGTTTTAAATTTTTCAAAAGGTTAATGGTGTTTGATTAAAATGGGGTGGGCCCATTGCATTTTTTTATTTGGAAATAATTTTCCCATGGAGGAATGTGTTTTAATATTTTAAGTGCCTGTGAATTTTTTTTAAGTAATTTTTTACTTGTGAGTAAAATCTCAAATGTTTCATTATAGAATGTAAAATGTGAATGGAAGTGGAGTATTTTTATCCATGGAGGTGAGAATATTTTAATATTCTCATTGGACAAAGTGAATTTAAATATTCACCGTGGGTATCATGTAAAATGAGTTTTACATTCATTTCATACTTGGGGGCATAAGCAAAGTGAATTTAATATTCATTTTATTCACTTTATGATTGAATATTCTGTGTTGGTCTGAAAAGTGAATTTATTCACTTTGTAAAAAAAGGTTATTATTTGCTAAAGTATTGTTGCAGCAAATGAAGAGCAGAAAATAGAAACAGTTTTTGCATAGGAAAGAGGATATTTTATAGTTGGGTGAATTTGGAGATTCTCCTAATGGGCATGTTTTCAGTTACTGTGCAATCATGAGCTGAGGCAATCAGAGGGAATAATTTTGTTTCTGCAAAGGAAGAGGAGGAAATATTCTTTTCAGTTGATCAACAGTAAATGGAGCTTCTAGATGGTATTTCCAGATTGAATTTAGGGTTGTACCTGCTTGCTTCTCTTCTTCTATATCTTCTATTATTCTCTCATTATACAGGGTTCTAAGTTTTTGTATTGGGATGGGTAGATAGAGAATTATATTTATGAGTTATTGTTTGAGTCTGTAAGCTGTAATTTTATGAATTCATGAGTAAATACAACCAGTTTATGCAATTAACATCATGAAGGTGTTTTCACATTCATGAATGTCATTAGATTGTCTCCATATTTGTACACTTTTAGTCATATAAATTCAATAATACAAAGTTTGTTTGAGTTTATCATCTCAAGTTTCATGAGGTTGTTTTATATGTTCATTGTTCTGTTTCAAAGAAATGGTTAAAATGCTTTGAGCAGGTGATTGTGATTTCAGGTGTGTAGATGGGATTTGATAATGAGAATCTAATTGATAATAAGAGAAGGATTGTTGGTGCAAGACACTAATAGTTAATGTAAAGCATTAGCAAGTTAAATCCATTGGTTGAAGACTATTTGTTGGGGAATTTTTTTTATATGTTTGACTCCATGGCCCAGAATTGGCACTGATCTATGTTTCAGTTTTGTGCATCTGAAAAACAAATTTAAATGCAAAATCATTCCTATTCTTACTATTTAGTTTATTGTTTGTCCTGCTTTCTAATGGCTAAGAGAGGGTTGAGTTACTGAGAATTTAGCCAAGTTTAAAGTTATCAATGCTTCCCTTAGTGCGTTTTCATTGGGAATTATCTGCTATAAAAAGAAATGTCAGTGTGTATGGTTGAATTAAGTTTTAAACATTGTGTAGGTTTACCCACCTTGGTCCTATAGAGCCAAAAGTGTAGGAGATGTCAGTCTTTGACTAAATCTTGTTAGTTGGCCACTAGCATTTGTGGTTCTTTAATATAGGGGTTGGCTACCTTTTAGAGAATTTCAAAGCCTAGTTGGGTTGCATTTTAAAACACCAACTATTACTATTGATTGTTACCTGATTAATAGGTCTCCTACATTAGCTCTTGTTGATAAGATTCCTATAGAGGCATGGTCGAGCCACAAGCTTTCTTTAAGTCATCTTAGGGTTTTTGGTTGTGAGGCATATGCACATGTGCCAAAGGAGAAGTAATCAAAGTTGGAGAAAAAGGTTGTGAAATATATCTTCATTGGATATAGTTATGGTGTGAAAGGATATAAGCTTTTGGATCCTATTGTATAGCAGGTAATATATAGTAGAAGTGTTATTTTTAGAGAAACTAAGCCTTCTTCTATTACATTGTAGCTAGAAAAAATTAAAGAGGAAGATGTGATTCAATTTACTTCTACACATGAGGAACTTGAATTGAGGCCCATAGATAGACAAGAATTTTAGGAGAGCTCATCCAACTCTAAATCTTTAGAAGAGGAGGAAGAACCTCGATGGAAACTTGTTTGTAGGTCTACAAGGCATAAACAACCGCCTAAAAGGTATTCACATTGGAGATGTATTTTTTCTTTGAATACTAACATGTATGAACCCAAATCAGTAGAAGAGGCTTTAAGTATGAATGGTGTAGAATCATGGAAGATTGCTATGGATGAAGAAATGGTATCTTTGAAAAAGAATGATACATGGGATCTTGTACCATTTCCTAAAGGAAGAAAACCTATTGGTTGCAAATGGGTGTTCAAGAAAAATATTGGTTCAAATGGAGGTATTGAGAAGTACAAAGAAAGGTTGGTTGAAAAAGGTTACTCTCAAGTTAAGGGTGTTGATTATGGCGAGAAATTTTCTCTTGTTGCAAAAGGGACATGTCCATTAGATTTTTGCCTTCTATTGCTATTGGTTATGATTTAGAGGTCGAGCAAATGGATGTGAAAACCAATTTCCTTCATGGTGACTTGGAGGAGGATATTTATATGACATAGCCATAAAAATACATGGTGAAAGGCAAAAGTAATTTGGTTTGAAAATTAAAGAAATCTTTGTATGGCCTAAAATAGAGTCATAGGATGTGGTACCTGAAATTTGATACATATGTGTTGAGTTTGGAATTTGAGCATTCTAAATCAAATCATTTTGTTTATTGTAAAATTGATAGTGATCATTTCTTGTTAATTGCATTATATGTTGATGATATGTTATTTATTGGTAAAGGGAAAGGTATGATTTTAGAGCTGAAATCTCAACTTGCTGCTAAATTTGAAATGGAAGACCTTGGTGCAATTAGATACATTTTTGGGATGAAAATTAAAAGAGAGAATGAATAGAAAGCTATGGCCTAGCCATAATAAGTACGTCAATTCAATTTTATAGAGGTTTGATATGCAGGATTGTAGACCATTGTGTGTTCTTATTTCAGATTGTCCAACATCCCCATCGGAGATGGAAGACATGAGAAGAGTGCCTTACCAGAGTTTAGTTACAAGTTTTATGTATATGCTATGTTTTGTACTAGACTAGACATTTCCCAAGTAGTGGGAGTTCTTTCTAGATTTATGTATAATCCTAGTAGATTTCATTGGCATGCAGTTAAAAGAGTCTTCAGATATTTGCATGATACCTTAGAATATTCCTTGTTTTATCATAGTATTATGACTAAAGATGAGATTTCCCTTGATATTCATGGTTATGCGGATTCAAACTGGGTAGGCGATTTTGATAACAGATGATCCACTAGTGCTTATGTGTTTACTTTATTTGGTGGTGCAATTATTTGGATGAAAAAGAAACAAGCTGTGGTTGCTTTGTCTACTAATGAAGCTGAGTATATGGTAGCTAATCATGCTTGTAAAGAAACCATTTGGCTTAAGAGACTTTGTTCAAATATTGGAATAAAAAAAGGTGCAGTGAAAATTTATTGCGATAGTTAGAGTGTGATATGCCTAGCTCAGAACATGGCATTTCATGCCAAGACCAAGCGCATTGATGTACATTATCATTTTGTAAGAGATATGGTCCAAGATGGAAGGGTGAAGCTGGTTAAGGTAGAGAGTTTGATGAATGTTGCTAATTATTTAACTAAGCTTGTGAGCACACAAAAGTTCAGATGGTGTTCAGAGCTTATGGGCCTTTTGACCCCTAGAAATTAAGAGATGATGTTTCTACACCCTCCCATTTCTATTGCAAGGTGTTCAAAATGTGGGAGATTTATTGGGAAAATGTATCTCAACACTAGTAGAATTTGAGAAATAAATGACTACGTGACTAAAACTTTTAGTCACGTGACTAAAAATGACTACATTCTACTAGTTTTTTGCAATTCACAAGTATAAATGACTAAATAAATGACTATTACTCCTTTATTCTTTTTTCTTTCCAATTTAATATTAAAGTGGATAATTAAAAAAAATATTTCGAATTCATGGAGTGGGTTGTATTATAATATAATATAATAATACTATATTATATTAGATATATTATATGATATTACATATTATAATGTATATATTATTATATAATATATATAATATATAATATATAATATATTAAATATATTATATTATAGTATATTATATAATATAATATTATAATATAATATATTATAATAATATAATATAATATTATATTATATTATATTATAATATATGATATTGTAATATAATATAATATTATATAATATACGACATTATGTATTGTAATATACTCATTTTGGATTATATTTCAAAATAAAGTGAAGCGGGCAAAATAAAGTGAAGTGGGAAAAATAAAATGAAGCAGGAAAAATAATGTTAAGCAAAAAAAAACTCTAATAGCTCGCCTCATTCTTGGCATAAACCATAATCACGTGCCATAGAGGAGTTTGGAAGAGCTGAACCAGAGTGTGAGGAAGAGTTTGGGGGAGTTGAACCAAAGTGCAAGAAGAGTTTAGAGGAGTCGAAACCAATAGCAATTTTTTCCCTCTTTGCTCAAAAGACTAAAACTCAAAATAGAAGGCTCTCACATAGCTGCATTTTAAAATAACAAGTATTAAGATAATTTATAAAACATTATTTTAATACTATCTTACATCATTGCTGTTTGGATATTACAAAAAGAAAGCCTCATTTTACACTTGATTTGATCTCTTGATTTTTCTAAAAACACAAGGCGAGGTATATGATCTTAAATAAAATTTCACCAAGTGTTAAACCTCCAGGCATCTACATTTGACTTTCCATAAAAATCATAAAAAGACAAATGGCATAAGACCTATGATTTTTAAATAAAATCATAAAAAAAAATCACCAAGGTTTGATTTCCTCCATGGATCATAAATGACTAAGGCATACTATATGGTTTTCAACACATATGCCAAAGCAGCGCACAATACTAAGGAGGTATTAGTGAAAGCATTTGAATTTAAATAGATGCAATAATAATCACAAATCAATTTAGGGAAACTTTGCAAAACCCTAAACTCAAAACACTCAAACTCCACCTTTTTCGCATCATTTTGCTTTGACATTTCTGGAGAAAATATGCTTTGCATGGCTGCCATGAGAAATGAGGGTTTTGGACATTTTCAAATCTGCACTTTTCTTACTATTTTGGAGGGATCCCATGGAGATTTTTCTAGAAAATTGAGTGTGTAAGTGTTCTTTGTTACCAATCTGAACATCGACCTGCATTTTGGGAGCATCTTTTGGCTCTTAAACCGTGACCTCTCCATTATTTCTAATGTATTTTCTTGCTTCTTTTGTCAACAGTTTCTCATTGTTTTGAGGTCGTGTTCAAAGCACTCTTGAAGCTTGTATTTTCAAGGCATTTGAATGCATATTCCAACAAGAAAATGAGGTAAGCTTCACCATTTGACTACTACACTATTTCTTTCCCTTCTGCAAACAATAAAATGCTCAGTCAAGCTTCAAAATGGTGAATGTGGTTATTCATTTTTCATTTATTCTGGGTTTTTCTACTTCTCTAAACTTTGTGGCCTTTTAATATCTCCATGGTTGTGGCTGCATGGGATATTTTTCCTCTATTTTCTGAAAATAGCTAGAATATAAACCCCTCTCTGCCTTACTTTCCATGAAAGAAAGCGAAATCATTTGTTTGCACATATATTTTCTTTCACACAGGAGCGTTCTAGGCTCTCCATTTGTTGATACAGAAGCTTTGCTATTTCATTTTTTCTATGGGTCTTCTCCTTTATGTAGGTCAAGCCTTTCCTCCATGGATAAACACATGACCCTAGAATCAAAACAAGACAAGAGATCAAGCACTAATACCAACCCAAAGCTCTTATTTTTCTGAATTTATGCAAACATTTCTATACAAAATCCTTCATGGTTTTAGTTACCTTCAGAAACAAACAAAAACCCCAGACTGCAGCTTGTATTTCAATTTATAGTGCAAATACATGAAAGGGTTTAGAACACATGACCTCCATTGTAGATGTGAGCCTCAATCATTTTTTATTTTTTTTTTGAAAGAAAAGAGGAGAATCTTTCTTTCATTCAAGATTTTCATTTTTAATGGTGATGTTGTCCCACTTGCATAAAATCATTGCCTATGGACTGGTGAACAAATCTCACAAACTATGAACTGGGTCGGTGAAAAATTTAAAGGGTTTTTTCACCTTATTGTTGTCTAATTTTTATATAAACATCTCAAAAACGCAGATTGTATTTTTTGAGATATGATGAAATCTCGACTGCTCCAAACTAAAAATCTGTATTTTGTATGATTTTCATCACCAATGTTCTTTTGCATTGTAATTTTATGAAAAATAAAAATAAAGCTCCCTTCTTTTAGACATTAAGGATTTTATCCATTTCTTTCATTATTTTCATAGCAAGTATATTATATCATGTTATATCTGAAACTTGTGCTTTGTCTTTTGTGCAAGAGTCATATCTTCCTCAAATTTTGCATACATACCTAAAATGATCTTCATATATGACCCAATTTGCTAAAGATGAATGTTTGTCTTCTGTGTTGTGGCTTTATCCATTTCACCTTATAGTTGTTGCTCACTCTCTTATAACCATGCCCTCTTAATTCCTTTTCACTCCTTTCATTCTAGAGAAAGCTCATGATTTCTGCCCCATTTTGCTCTCTCATTTTGTCAATTCTTTAGGAACTTTGAAGCTTTAATAATGTAGGTTGAAATTATTTTGCATTCTAAAAATGTGCATTAAAATGGCCTCTTATTCAAGTGTGGCATATAGATTCACAATGATTCTCACATATTGCACATATGTCGATAGTGACTCCTTTATACTCTTCATGCATTTCTAAATCCACCTGAGAGTAGCCTATTCATTGTTGTCTAATGATATCTTCACTTGTTGGATTACTCCTTGCTTACCTTGAGGGCAACTTATAACTTGATATGCATATGTAAAGGCATCTTTCAAACAATACATCTTAATTTTGAATGGCTCAACCAAGGATATGGAAACATTGTAATGTTGAGTGCTTTGAAGTTCTTCATCTTGTTTCTTGAACATTCTTATCTGATGAAATAAGTCTACTATGAACGTTTTCTATCCTAGCTCAAATGTAACAAGAAGCTCCTCATATTATAACTTTGTCAGGTCTTCATTATTGTTGTTTACTCTCTTCTCTTATGGATATGTACTTTCAACACTTTATTTTTTGAAAAGACATGATTTCTGCCCCAAATCAACATTGTAACCTTTGCACATTCATATGAGGCTATCACCTTTGCATCCTTTTCTTTGTCAATGTTCCTTATTCATTGTGGAGATAAAAATAATGCCAAAATGACATTGTTTTATTTCTTACCTATTTCCCTATACACCTTGGTATGATTTGTAAGCTCCTCTATGATGTTCATGATACTCACACATTGCTTCTCCTTTTCTATGTGCACCTTAAATGCTTTCTCACCCCTTTTATCTTTGAGGAAAATGCATGAATGCTGTCCTATGTGTAACCACTTTGGCACTTTGTGAACCATGCATTCTTTTGTTCCTTAATAGGTAAGCACTACTTATCATCACTTTGGTGGACATGTTTATGACAAAACCCTCCATGTTGAACATTACAACAACATAATTAGTAACACTTTCCTTGCTGTTCTATTAGTGTGAACATCATGTTAATGAAATATGGAAGTAATATAATGTTGTAGCAGCACTTTGAACATGACACAATTGCATGCAAACATAAATATATGATGAAAGATAGTGCTTTTAATTTTTGTTCTGCATAATTTGAGCATTTTGAGAATGATTCCTTGCTTATCTATGATTATCACCTTCACTCTGCATTTTGAATTTGATGGCCATGTGTGGGTGATGAATCCATTTCTCTTGCATTGCTTTTGTGGAATTCTCCTTCAGTTGGATGCTACATTTTGACACTGTGAATGTATTTCTTTTATCAAAGCCCCCATTTGCAGTCAAGGGGTAGCATGCCGAGCTTAACCCTTATGGGAGCCCATTTTACACCACATGCTATAAATCTTCAAATCAGATTAGCAACATATCGTTTCCTATACTTGCACAAGAAACAAACAATGTTAGATTAAAAACAATAAGTTCAAAGTTTTTGTGATGTTTCCTCCTTTGTATTCTCTTGCACACTTCTTGTCTTTTCCCAACTAATTCAATGCACCACAAGCAATGCTATACATTACTGTTGATAGATCATATAGGAGGATTCACAACCCAAGCTCTAACAAAGATTTTCCAATCATTTGAAGGCTCACTTGGAGAGTAGGAGCAAGGAGGGATGAACAACATCTAAGGCAACTTGAAGACACTTAAGGCAATGTCGAATATGTTCCCTCTTATGTGCTCTTTTCCTTCTTTATCTTGAGTAGTATAGTGAAATCCTTGTGTTTCATTGACTCAGCTATTCCCACAACTTGTGTGGGACACTTGATTCTTCTTTTTATCCCAATAAATATAAAACAACATTTTTGTGCAGCTCTTATTCAATTTTGTACTTTTCTTTTGAAAATTGTATGAACCATTATGGAATGAATAACTCAATACAGAATGAAAGCACTTCCTTTATATCTCATGCAATATTTTATGTTGTAAATTATGAATGAAAAAGTTAAGCACATTGCACCTTCTCAATAATTCTCTAAAAAAATCAAATTAATGAAATGGTTTAAGCATCTGCAAAAATGAATTGAAACTTTTCACCTTAAAATGAACCTGAATTAATCAACTCTGTCAATTTGAGCTATGATGAAAAATTGATAAGAGAACCAAAATTTATACTCCAACAAAAAATAAAAATCAGGTAATAGAAGTATTGTTTCATTTAAATTATTTTGTAATTTTTCTATTTTATTATAGAAATTTTCACCTTTTTATGTGAGAAGTTGTAGGGTTGAATAGTCACCTCAACAAACTAGAAATGATGCTCAATCTCTACACAGTTGTAGGAAAAACTATTTTCTTTCAAAATGATGTCAAGGATAATGTTGCATGATTTTCCATTCTTTATTTCAAAACCTCCCCTATTTTGGAGATAACAATTGTTAATTTTGTAAATATTAGCTGCTTGTTTACAAAGCCAAGTGGAACCAATACTGAATGGCATCAACATTAAAGATCTTCCCAAAATTCTGTTGATCAACTTGATGCTTTGAGCATGACCTTTAGATCCCACCCTTGATGTCATTGCAATGCGATATTAAAATGTCTTCTAAAAACCTACAAGGTTAGTATCCAAATTAGTCATTTATATGTACATTAAACGTCAAGAAAAACTAGAGAAAAAGTCTCAACATATTACACAACACTCTCTTATTATACATTGTCCAAGACTGACATATGAAATAATGATCTTTCGTAGACAAACAATACCATAACTAAATAGGAGAAAATATGTTTAGCCACTAGGTAGTCATAATTTCTTTCTCATAAGGTGTTGATTTTTCCTTTCACTAATTTGGTTTCTCAAAGGGTGTCATCTGAAAAATAGTCCTCAATTATGTCAATGAAGTAGATAGAAGTTACTATTTTTTCAAAACTACATACAAAAGATAGCCAAAACCTTGTTATTTTATTTGTGGTAAAGAATTTTCTTACAGGTGATAGCATTGGGCATTTAAGGTCAGTGCTTTCTTTCTTTGTAGGAGTGTTGCTTTGTGGATCGAGCTTTCCTTTGCCAATGTTAGAAACTTCCTTTGCAAATTTATTCTTGGCATGTTTTCTTATCATAGGATAGCAATATTTTTCTCACAATGAGAAATTTTATTATTGGATTATAAAATGGGAAAAGTTAGAAGAGGAATCTAATCATTTAATCAACCATCCAATAAAATTATGTAATATGTTTATTTTTTGATCGTGGACAGGTACAAATCAAGGAGAAAATTCAAAACTAATGTCTTACTAGATCCATTTACAGTGCACCCCATGTGCAATAGTTGAATCACTGAAGACATGCATTCACACCGATGGTTTTTTAGCTTTAGTTTTAGTTTTTTTCAATTTTAAAAGTATAATAAATCAGCAGTTTGCATACTGAAAAAGATTGTCTTCAAAACTCTCTATATAGAGTTCTTTGTAACATATTTTACATACAATTTGAATATAAGTGAATTATTTTCCAACACTGTTTCAATCTTTTGAGAAAATTTGTTGAAGTTTTATGATTGTTCCCAACATAACATAGGAGTTTTAAAATTTTATATCTTTCAAACACAACAAAATTTTCTCTTAGTTTGCAATTTCACAGACTAGTTATTGTAACAGTATTCTCCAAACATAGTTTACATACACATATGAAAGTATTAGTTTATAAAAAATGACTCAATTAATGACTAAATATATGACTAAAGTAATGACTAAATTAATGACTAAAGTAATGACTAAAATAATGACAAAATATATGACTAAATTAATGACTAAATATATGACTAAATAAATCACTACCATGACTAAATAAATGACTAGTTAATAATAATCAATGACTAAATTAATGACTAAATCAATGACTAAATCAATGAATAAATCAATTACCAAATCAATGACTAAGTCAATTACTAGATAAATGACTAAAATATTTTAGTCATAAATTTGGTCATGTTATAAATGACCGACAATAAACTACTAATGGTCATGTGACCAAAATTAGTCATTTATATGCAATTTTTATTAGTTTATTTACTCATATATTGTTGTTTTTGTACTAGTGAAACCTTTAAATTACATCAGGTACTATTGATACTGTTGGTTCCCAAATCTACAATCAACTTGAATCCTAAAGGGGTACCAGGCCTGATGGTCAAATTCAAGGAGAGATTTAGCCAACAAATGGGATATTGATATAAAATATTTCTCCCCTGCACTTCGAGATCTGTGAAACTCGGGAGGGTGATCCTGATAGTGTGCTTATAGATACTTGTGTGCCAAAGCATCAAGAACACTATAAATAGATAATTCTCCTTTAATTTTTAAAGAGACATATTACCCTAAAGATTTGGCTAACCTTCATGGTAATGCCTGATTTAAACATGAGAAATATAATTCATTAAAATCCACACAAAATTACTATGAGATACGAAAATAAAGATGATTTTAATTTGTAGTTGCCACAAAGAATCTCAAGAGTCTGCAACATTAAAAGACTAGTGCCAAATTCTAGGGCGGAGTCACCTAAACCATGTAATTTAAAATACATCACAACATTTATCCTGTCATAACTATGCCTACCAGATGATGGCTTACACCATTTGATACTAGAAACCCAACCAATCATACTTAGTAATCCTAGCACATAGTTGCATAAACCTCTATTTATGTTAATACAAATTAATTCATTCTTTGAATGAAAGTAATAACACTAAACAAACATTCAAGGAAAGGCAAGAAGACAAATACTAGCAATCTTTGATTACCTATATTCATAATCTATGCAATGTACATTGTGGAGACAACCAACCTAGAATATTTTTTCAATTACACACAAATATGGAAAATGACATGATTGAACTCTTTAAATTACAAGACTCAAACTCATCCAAAACCTGAAATCAACACTTATTCATTTAAGACTTGTTACAAAAATATATTTCCCTCATGAGACCAAACTGTGAGCAACTCCCCCCTTGCAAAATGAAGCAAAATTTATATTTAAGGAAAATGAAACAACCCCCAAATGGAAATACACCATGACATCTGACATCATTCGAGTCCTTAGATCAATAACTGCCTCCATCAAAGAATGCCTTCTGCACTTAATTCTTGCCTCTTGCATTTTCTTGCCCACACTACAACATAAAATTTGGTTTTACCATGAAAAACCTTCATTCTTTGTTTTGCCATGTAGCTGAAAATTGGTTTTTATTGTAGCTAAAAGTTTGTTTCATCATGAAAAAACTTCACTCTCTTTCCATAGAGCTATAAAAACCCACTCACCTGTGCATTTACCATTTTATTTCTTTTCCCTGCAGTTCAATTTTATTTTTATCATGAAGGATTTGATTTTTATATTATCGGGTTATGAAAACCCTTTACCTATGCACTTCACCTTTGATTTATTTCTCCATCATCAAAATCCCTTTAAAAATTGCCATTGAACACCATCGCCAGGCTAACCATTTTTTTGACACTTCCCAATAGCTATCATCGCTTATCGTAGAACTAATGTGGATAAGGATAAAGATTACTATGATGGGAGATAAAAGAATGCACCATCGTGTATTGTTAAAGTCAAGAAAACTGGGAGAGAATTTATTGTGATAGACGATAGAAGAGCATACCATCACATATCGTTGAAGTCTTATGGGGAAAACAAAATATTTCATCAAAGGGTAATGGAAATAGGGGACACTTTGAACCTTTCATTCTTCATCAGCTAAGACAATTTGGCATGCTATTTTTAGCTTTTGATGGCTTTTGTTCTCTTCATGTTCTACTACTTCTCCATGAACCATGGAGGCATCAAGCAAATGTTTGTAGTAGTCAACATACAACTCTATATTTCTCTCATCAAAGGTGTGTGTATGTAGGCTTGCCACAACCAAAATTTGGCTAAACACACAGAATGCATCCATTGATTGAAACACTGCTCGACGAACCTCATCAACAATATGTTTTTTCCTTTGAAGTGTTGAAGTTGAAAATTCTGCATTACAACCTAACTTTGAAGCATAACATGTAATTTGAGGGCACCAGATGCGCTACACTTAATAATGTTCTTTTACAAGATCACCACTGTTATGCTTCATAATATGCATGAGCTAAACATAATAAAATTTGGGAGCTAGTGCTGAAATAGAGTTTCCTCAACAATTTTGATAATTTTCAATTTAAGCACAAACTGCCCCCATGTAAAGTAAACATTTTCTCGATTTACCCACACATCAGGCATCTAAACAAAAAATTTCTTGCAAAAAATTCTTGTACCTCTTTAAAATATCCTTTACAATATCAAATTGACCCCTTTCAGCTAGCACAATGGCTTCCCCATTTGTAGCATAATTTTTTTTGTGTCCCCATCTAAACACTTTACAAGACATTTCTTTAGCCTTCTCAAGATGTGTTTCCTCGTTCTATGGATCCCTTCTCCAAAGATGATTTATAGTGTTGTCTTTCTTCCCTTGGATGCCAAATGCATACACTCTGCTAGATTATATCTTAGACACCACATCTTGGGGTTTCTCTTGATCCTTTTCATGAAAAATAACTGTAAGAACCTTTCTTGATTCTATGCCCGATAGTCTTCTATCTGATTCTATATCAAATACTACCATCTAGAGCCTCTCTTTCTATTTTTGTTTCTAGATATTAACACTAGTCGACTCTATTGTAGTTCCTATTTCATTAGGATTCTCTCATTCTTCTTTATCATGGGCATAGTTCATAAGTAAATTTCTCGATGTTATTTTGGACACCATGTCAAGGGACCTATCATGTTCTTGTTTTCCATTACCATCACCCTTATACACTCTGCTTTCATAGATATAATCCATATGCACTATATTTAAAATAGGTCTTATCCTCTTTCTGTACACTAGATTCTACCTTAGATTCTATCCTAAGTGGCCTCTCCACTTGTTCTAGTTGTATCATTCTAGAATCACTTATTGGTTCCAAGCTTCCTGTGGGATCTTTTTTTATTTTTTCAATGCTCTATCCATTGTGCATTAAACTTCTATCATACCTCTAGACTATGTACTTGGTCTGTGATTTCTCATGTAATATCCCTTCAATATGCTACCTTCTTAACTGAGCTTGACATTTGTCCTTGGGAGATTTCACTCTAACATGGAAGCTCATTGTCTTAACTCATGAATGTTCCCTCAATAGTGATATGACTACTCTTGAAATTTCACATTCCATTTTAGGCTTTGGTATCTCTAGGTGACTGCCATATATTATTGTATGACAATGCCCTTCCTACTATTAATTTTCCTTGTCTTTCAAGTTCTAATCTTCTTCGTCCTTCTCTATCAATTCTATAGCATCATATGTGGTTTGAAAGTCTTCAACAACCAATGTTTCACTTTTCTCATTGTTATTTATTGGAAACTAAGAACATCTCTCTGATAGACAACTAATTTCCTTCTTTCTCAAAAATTAATTCTTTTGCAATCTATATGATTCCATTGCTACCTTGCTATAATTGCAAGACACAGAGAAGAGTGTATGGTTTCAAATAGTTTTCCTTATCATGCTTGCTGCCCTTGACAGTCATAATCCCTCTATTTTGGAAAAAGAACAAACATGGCCATGTTGCCAAGCACCAGATATATCACACTAAACACAAAGACCAGTATACTATTGCTTGTTTCAATCTACATCTCTTCTTGCTAATAAGGGTCTTCATTGATTGATTTCAAGAAGTTGCGGCAACTAACATTTGAATTTTTTGAGAGTTCCACCAGATACATCAACGATCAAGGGGGGGCCCCCCAAGAGGGATATGGGGGGAAACACCCTCAAAAGATAAATTTTATTTGTATTTTATTATTATAAATTTGGAATGTTCATGATTAGGTCTCAAATTTGACCATCAATATTTGGTTAGCTTGACTTTCCCTAGAAGGAAACCCCATTTTATGAGGACATTTTATTATGACTATAGAATGTGATGTATTTTGAGAGTCTAATAGTGGTTGTGTTGCCTCTAGATATCTGGTTGCTGATACTCCTATGAGAAGATTTCTTTGCAAGTATATTGTAATCTTTGTGATTTTTGAATGATATATTGGGAAACTTTTGGAGTGTGGGGTTTTTCTCCTGAAAGGGTTTTCCCTACATAAATCATTTTGTTGTGGTAAGCATGATATTTATGTTTATTTCTATTTAAGTTTCTATAATTGTTAAAAAGATCTATAAATTTTTGCATTATTCTCCCCTCAAGATTAGTCTAGGAATTTGTGCTGCTACCTTAGCTTCCTTACAATTCTATCTTCTTTCTTCTTGGAAATGAGCAACCTGACATATAGCCTTTCTTCTTTTTTTGGGTAGTGTACCCTTGGTGGTGAACCTTCTTGTATTTGGTGTTGCAATTCATATATATGTGAGCTAATCCTCATTGTGATTTTTCCCTTCTTGGGTTTTCCACGTAAATCTAGTGTTCTTATGTCATTGGATGCATTTTCATTACTGTTTCATATGTTTGCATCTAACAATTGGTATTAGAGTTGTGGTTCCTTGGAGAAAGCTTAATCACTTGAGGTAGATTTGGATGGAACACAAGAAATTTGTCAAAGCTCCTATGTTCAATGGAACTAATTATTCTTACTGGAAGGCCACAATGGAGTCCTTTTTGGTCTCTCTTGGATTGGTGTCTAGTAGTTAGTTGAAAAGAGATACAGTATGCTAGTTGTTGGTCTGACAAGTGATGATGAAATCAAGGAATATGAAAGTAATGGTAAATCAAGTAATGCTATTCTAAGTGGTCTCTCTAATTCTGAACTTGGAAAGGTAAGTTCGATATCCACTAAAGATGTCTAGAAAAAGTTGGAGAGAATTTATGAAGGAGATGATAAAGTCAAGAAAGAAAAGATGTAGAACTAAAAAGCCAAATTTTAAACCCTAAGGATGTCTAGAGATGAAGATATTACTGCATACATTCATAGAGTTGATGAAGTTGTGAATGCCATCAATGGTCTTAGTGGTAAATTGAAAGAAAGTGAAGTTGTGAAAAAGGTATTAATAAATCTTCCTATAACTTATAATTCTAAAGTTTCTGCTATTGAGAAAGCTCAAAATTTGGATAATTATTCTAGATATCAAATGCTTGGTGATTTGGTTTCTTATGAATTGAGAGATTTTGGTCAATATGATACAAATAAAGAAACCGATAGAGCTTTCAAAATTTTAAAAAAATTAGTTCACCCCATGAGAAAATTTATCAAATTGTCACCCTTGTGCTTGGTGGTCGTATGTTAGGGTTTAGGGGTTTGTTACCATTGTTCAAAATTTTCAAGATTATTGAACCCGTGCATTATATTTTCATGTTGACCTACTGTACCAAGTCACCGATCATCTTAGTTACAACTTATGGCATCATGCCCATTGTCTTTACTGGCCCCGTTGTTTAGGCCTGTTGGTCATTGGGTGTTTGTTAAATTTTAATATTTTATGGTTGGCCCAAAATATTTCATCTTTTAAAGACTTATGTCTTAAGTCTTTAATTATTTGAGGGGTCATTTCCCGTCACCTAACCCATGGCCCTTTCCTTATAACAAACAATATGCACGTGCAAAAATCCAAGCCCTTGCATGCACACTGCACAATATTAAAATAATGAATTTTGGCTGGGTTGCATGGTGTGCACGATTGCACCATGCTTCTTTCAATTCAATTGGGACTCATTTCCCATTGTCAACTTGATCTACCATGAGAAAGGATCAACGACTTTGATGTACTGTTGGGTCTTAATCTAAGCCATAGTGCACATGTCATGTAGGATATTAAATGGTTTCACCTAATGCCTTGCACGGTCTACATGATGGTGACACATGAACTTTGTGTGCAGCATAAGGAGGCTGGATGGGGCTCGTGGGTGGTATATGTGTATTATTACTGGGGGAAGTATCATTGGTCGATGGATCTTCCATGCGACAACATGGAATTTTCAAATGTTTTTGACTCAATCTGAGTCGGTCAATAAGTCAACGCACTGGTGCATCGATGACTCATATTCAAAATACAGAATTTTCCATGCGATGGATAATGAGGCTCTAAAAATGGTGAGCATTAATGGTGCAAGCTCTTTGAAGGATATCAACCTGATTTACATGCTTGCAAAGGGCTACTTCTTGGAAATTATGATGAGTTGTACACTGATTTCCATGTACCTAGGAATTAACGGTGGTGAAACAAACACTAGTGAATAATCGATCATTTTATCATGCTTCAATTGGAGCATTGATGATCGTTTCATAAAATTACTAAATAAATATGTGTGATGGCTTTCCATTTTTCATCATAGAAATTAAGATTCTAGAATGCTTTGTGCTTCTATAGTAAGCAATTATTCCTACAAAATTTTTGAGTCTTGGTGCAAAATGAGCAAGTTGACTGCATCTCCATCAACTACGCATAGTTTACCCAGAGGTGATGTTCAAAAATCTGGTGATGACTTCCCATCACATGAACAATTTAGTCTTCAAGGCTCCCTCAGCCCAAAGATGGAAAGCATGAAGCCCATCCCAGGTGTTACCAGGTGCAACTCTCGGCTCAAGGGTTGAGTTGCAAGTTTAGAGGTGGCAGTGCTTAACAAGAAGAGGAAGTCTATAGAATATGAGAAGGGATCAAAGGAAAAGTTGAGGTACGGTCATGGCTCTTTGGGCTGATAGAATTTACCTATTGATGTCTTTGGTGATTCTAGTGATAGTGAGATAGAGACTGACTCTGATTATAGCTATTTCCTCATGACTCTGACTGAGATGGCTGGTATTAATGAAGAGGTCCTCATGGTTCCTCCAATTACTATGGTGGCACCGTGTAATGTCACTGGCTCTGGTGTTGTGAAGTGTGATGATGAAGAGGAGGTGGTTTTTTTTCCTCCCACTAAGGCAAAAAAAAGAAGTGGTCATCTGTACCATGGTCGTGGTACCACTCCAGGTTTTGAGTGATGGTGTGGTTTTCTGGGTCTTATTTTCGTTGTGATGTTGATGCTAGTTCTTTTGGTGTTTGACGTGGATGTGGATGACAAGGCTTCTAATGGATTTTTCTATGGATATGGTGACACTGACTGGTTACATGGGTTGTTACAATTTTGATTCCACTATTTGGTGAATGATTACATCAAATCGTCTTGGAATTTTGAAATGAAGATGAAATTCTATTTTGAAATGAAATTTGGGTGAAATGCAAATGCAATGAGCCCGATGCTTGTCACTCTCTTATTCTATAAAAGATATCTCAAGGCTCATTGCAAGGGTTGAATTTTTGAGTCCAGTAAGGTCTAAGTAGGGCAGAGTGAACACACAGAATGCAGAATTCTCGATGAATCTGCCACTAATTGTCTTGAGTAGGGTTTATGTATGAAATAGTCTTAATTGGTCTTACGAAATTATTGACATCGAAAGAAATCTAAAAAATTTAAAGTAAGTGCTCTCCTATGTGTTGTTATGATAGGCTATGAATGGAAATATCAATTGTAATTTTATTTATCATTCAATGGTTTATTTGAATGTATGATTCTCTTGCTTGCTTCAACTCAATGAGTTAATCAAATGCTTGAGGAAGAGTCGTAAGTTTGTGATAATGTGCTAAGGATTTGATAAGAAGTGATGCTTTAAGTACTATGAAGTTTTATGATGTAATGCATTGTAAAAGATCATTCACTCAATGGATAAATTACTGTGTATTACTAAAGGTTTCATGCTTGACTCCTGCCCAATTTGACGAGACACTGGTTTATTCATTTAGAATTCTCATAGTTTATTGAAATCAAAAAATACCCAATTATGGATTCAAGGTCGAAACACTACTTAATTCATATTCTACTCATGCTAAGATGAAAATATCAAAGATATCAAGTGTTCCTAGCAACTTAGAGGTCATTTTTTTAAAGGTTGGCCAAGCCTCTGATAAATAATGTCTAATTGCACTCAACAGGGAAAAATTTGTGTGTAGAAGTGTTCTTGAGATTTTTGGACATCATAAGAACACAGTAAGGATACCCTCCTTAGTTTCATAGAGCCTAAAGAGTAGGAGTAAATTCCTTAAGATATTTTCTCATTGTGTTGGTCTTCGAGCCTCAAATATCCTTGAATATAAGGCATGACATCCCTTTAGAGAAATCCAGGGTCTAGCAAGAGAAAACACCAATATAAATGGTGACTCTACTGGGGAGAAATTTCGTATCTGTAGTTGCAGACTGTAATATCATAGATTCAAGTATTTGGTGAATCTAAACTTTGGGTTCAAAGGTTGAAAAGTTTTGGACGTAGAAAAGGTTTTGTTGCAACAAAATTTTAGAGAATTTGTGAGTTACTCCATTGTTGGAGAAGACCCAGAATGAGATTTACTCTTGAAGGAACTTCATGCTGCTTGAAGTTTATTACTCTATGAAAAGAGGTGGTGAATCTATCTAAAATGTTTTCCCAAATTCATAGGGAAAAGTTTAGAATCAACCTCTAAACATATTCAAACATTCATGGATGTGATGGGGGATTATGAGGTAAATCGTGAGGATGTTGTCATGCAAATTTTTATTCAATATTTGAAGGATGATGCCAGGGATTGGTTCTCATATCTACCAACATGTTCTATAGCTTCATGGAATCAATTTATGACAACCTTTTTTGAACAACTTGGTGAAAGGGTAAATCCAAGTGTGGTAAGATAATATATTATGGAAATCCATAGAAATAAAGATGAGTTGATCCTTATTTTCAATCTTCGATTTGTAAAGGCAATAAGGGAAATTCCAGAAAGTATGAGGCTAAATGATGCTAAATGTTTGGTCATGTACTTAGGTGCATTTGATAAAAAGATGAGTTATCTATTAAGGGATAAATATCCTGCAACATTACATCAAGCATACCAAACTACCATGGATATTGAGAATAATTTGAAGTACTCAATGATGAAGGGTATTTGGCTGCAAGTGTTGGTTATCTCAACACACCTCATACAAATAGAATTCAAGCATTAGATAATGGAAATTATTGTCAAGATGACAATGCTTCTACTATTATGATTTTTCCATTATCACAGTATGAAGATCATAGTGATCTCCAAGTTGAACAACAACAAAATTTGAGCAATGTTGATCAAAAGTCTTTTGTGCAAGAATTGTATGAAATGAAGAGACACAAAGGAGAATCACCATATAAACTATTTTTGAGATTTTTGGATGCTTTGATAGAAGTCCCCAAAAATTTTAGATTGGAGGATTTTGTGTGCATTGATTTGTTTTGTGAGATTTATGAATCTAGGTTGAGTACTTTGCCAAAGGAACTGAAGCCCCATAGATTTGACAAAGTACCTAATTGGATAAAGATTGTAGAATTAGCCAAATGTGGCTATGCAAAAAATGTGGATTCTCAAAAGGGAGACATCAGCTGTCCTCTTGAGAAAAATCAAATAACAATGCAAAAAAGTGAAGAGAATATGGTAGAAGATGAAAATTGTAGTCAACTCACAAATAACACATATACTGAGCAACACAACAATGATGAAGAAAAGGATACATGGGACGATAACAAAGTAAATATGCAAGAATTATTTTCTTGTGATATTTGAGATGATGGAGAGGTGAATGAGATACAAAATGTTATTCCATGTCAAGTTTTGATCAGCGATTACAATGCATGTGTTGCTGATATTTCATTACAAACCAATGATTATGATCTTGAAAGTACAACCTCAAGCATTCATTCTAAAGATTTTGAACATGATTGTGATTGCTTTTCTGAGGATGATGTGGAAGCATATTCCTCACTTGAAAAATGCAATGATATAGATGCTCATGATGTCACTTGTCCAGAAGTGAAGAAACAAATTGCATGTGGTGAATACCTCGAATGTAATTCAGGTTTTCTATTAATGGAGCATGTTCATTATGTGAGTGATGCAAAGTTTGAAGATAAATATGTATATAATCAGTATGTTGATTTAGAAGATAATGTTAGAGATGATAAAGATGTTGATGAATATGATGCCCTTGCTCCTCATGATTGTTTATATGAAGGAGAGATGGAAATGTTTGTGGTACATGAAGAGAATGATGATGTATATAAAAATGAAACAAGGGGTTTGTTGTGCAGTTTTTGCACACACGCCCCACTGAAAGTGGGGACCCTCTTTTTTCACTTTTTGGTGTTTTGACCCTTCTTTTCTAGGGGTTTTGCTTGCTTTTGGCCAATGCTTTGATGTCCATCTTGCCAATTGAAGTGGCACACTTATGAATTTTATTGAAAATCTAGAGTTCTGAATGCATTCCAGAGTTTTCACTGCTTTCGGGAAAATCCACCCTGGCCGGATTCTCCCGGGTTTTCTTCGATGTCTAGAAGTGACTGCCTTTTGGCCCGGATCTGGGAAAATCCGTCTGGTCTGGATTTCTCTAAAGTCCGTTACCTTGTCGAATCCCTGGGTTTTTGTGTTCGTGGCTGTCTTGTCGACCACATTAATGGTGTTTGTGTAGAGGTTTTGGGGCTTTGATGTATTGGATTTTGGGAAGTAGTGGATCATTTGAGTTTTTTCATTTGCTATCATTTGAGCTTGGGTCTGGGAGCTTTTTGTGTCTTGCTGGATCGTGATTATCGAAACCATTTCGACTGTTGTACTTGAATTTCATGTGCATGGATTCTATCTTGCTTGTGTTTGATGGTTATCTATTGGCATCACCAGTTCCAATCCTTTCACTCCCATGGTATGTTGAAATGTTCCTTTTCTCTGTTGATTTTGAAGTGCTTTGCTTCATTTGCTTTTGAGTCCTTCATGGTTTCCTGATTTCCTTGGGTATGCATGTCATCATTGGGCATTTTGGGGGTTTTCATTATTATACCAGTCTGTTTGGTTGATCAAATGTTTATGCTTGGTCTGGTATTGTTCCTTTTTGGGTGTTTGCTTGCATTGGTCTTAAAATTTCCATTTTAGGGTGTAAGCAAGTCGCGCCTGGTTCTCTGTGTTTTCTTTGTGGGTTGTTAACCTAGGGCATGGCCAATCCTCATCGAATTGCTATGAGGAGTGTTCTAAATTCGTATTTGATCCATTTGAAGTCTAGGTTAAGTCATTGTTGAAATGTAGGCCTTAGATCCAGAGTTATTTGAGTTGTTTGGGTTAAAGTAAGCAAGATGTGGACGGTTTCGGGTTTTCGACGTTCTCACAGAATTCTGCCTAGTCTGGATTTCCCTGACTTATCCCTCTCTTTCTCTATTACCACCTTTTCCTGGATTTCGTTTGTCTTGCGAAAATCCATTCCCTCCGGATTTTCCCTGTGTCTATGGTTAGTTCGTTTTGCCGATTTCATGCTTTAAATTTGATATATCTGGTTTTCGCCAAAATCCGTTCCCTCTAGATTTTCCCAAATAGTCTGTGTCTCCTAATTTTTCCCGGGTTGGTTATAACTATTGCTATTTTCACCAAAATCCATCTCTGGCGGATTCTTCCAGGTTTTTTCTAGGAAAATGTTGAGTATGATGGTTATGAGGGATTTATTTATTGATGACGTATTTGATAGATTAAATGAACTTATGCTAAGTGTTTCTAATGATATTCCTTTGTTGATTGATGGATGAAAATGATATTATGGGATTTTGCATGCTTGGTTCGTTGGAATCCGCCTGGTTTGGATTTTCTCGAAAATACTCTCTAGTGTGGAATCTGTGAAGGAGGCTAATTCATGGATTTTAGGATATTGATTTCCTGCACTTCTTGTTTCTTTTGGATCTGATTGTGGTTACCTTTTTTTATTTCTAGGTAGGATTAGGACAAGATATTTCTGGTCGAGGCAAAGGGAAGGCATTAGATCTAGGTGCAGAGACTTCTGCCATCACAGATGTAGAGAAGGTAAAATTGGACATAAGGAGCTGGATTCCTGAGAGTAAGCTGACCTCAATTTGGTCAGGGATCACAGGCACTAATGTAGGTATGTGGGACTATTAGGAATTTAAGGCTGAGATGTCAACACCGAGCCCTCCTTTGTTGGCTAAGAGAATTGTGGACTCTAGATTGGCTGATGTAGTAGGTTTCCCTTCCTCGGTGCAATGTTATGAATTAGTGCTTGAGTGTGCTATAAATTATGATAGAGGGACGCAAAGGATAATTGGTCCCCAAGGAAGGATTTTGGGTGGCTTTTGTCCTGTGGCCATTGCCTCAACCTTCGATATTCTTGATAGGTTTCATGTGGTCAGTTTTGACATGGATGGTGCCAGGAAGTATTATGAAGAAAATATAGTTAAGTCTTAGCAGGTGATTAACTCTTGGCTGGGGAAGCCTAAGTCCCATTTCTCCAAGTTTCCTAAGCAACTATTCAGGCTCAAGTTTAAGAGAGAGTACTACAATGTCATCACTCTTCTCAGCAGGCTGGTGGGGTTGAAGAGTGCAGGTGTGTTCGAGACTTGGATGTTCAATGTAATTACTAGAATGGAGCAGGGAATTGATTATCACTAGGTAGGTGTCATTAGTGCAGTGATTCATGAGCAATTATGCAATGTCTTGCAGACCAAGACTTTTACTATGACCTCTTACCTAGTGTATTCATTGGCCAGACTTCACCCATACAAGGGGTTAAGCACTAGGGGTACCTTTGGACAAGATGCCATATATGAAGTATATCCATAGTTGCACCTAACTGGAGGAAGTTACAGGAGATCCAATGATGCTTTCATAATGTACATCACCAGGTTACTCCAAGGTGCAGAGCGTATGAGAATTTTTGACAAGGCAAAGGAATTGATAAGGAGATATGGGGCATGGTTTATCTAGTTCCCAACTTTCTCATATATCAGAATTGATGGTTTTCAAAGGGCTCCCTATAGACTCCCTAGATACCCCACTGATCATATTGTATTTTTGGAAGTCACTAGATAGATCTGTGACTTCGACAATGTTGTGAAGGGAGAAATGCACAAGATAGGTTTTGGGAATGACTTTCTATTAAAGATAGGAATGAGTGAGGTGTGTCCTTCTATTTAGTCTACTCATGCTGCTGAGGAGGAGATGAGTACTTTTGGTCTCTCTTTCCATTCCAAGAGAGAAAGGTTTGACATCACTGGCGAAGCTCAAAAGAAGTCCAGTAGGGAATACAACCATAAGGCTCATATTGAAGATTACTGGGTCAACCTTGCTGATGAGTTTGAGGTGAGGAAGAAGAATTTCTCTAGATTGCCAATGGATTTGGTAAGGATATACAATGTGAAGTCCCTCCCTGACCAGGTGGAAGAAGATGGAAATGTAATCCAAGGTCATGTCTATGAGGTAGTGAAGGATAAACCAGTGGGGGAAGTTGACTGGTTAGAGGAAGAAAAGACTGATTTAGATCAAATCATGACCCCGATAATCAAATACACCAAGATGTGGTTGAAGCACAAGATGATAGAGCTGGAGGGTGAAGGTGTTCTGTGCACCTATGATCTGATGGGAGACTTAGAGTCTCACTCTGCTTTTGAGGGGTCACTTGAACCAGATCCTAAGGGCAAAGAAAAGGTGGATTCTTCTTGTAGAATCCAGGTAAGGGAGGCTCAAGCTGAGAAGGCTACAGAGGTAAGTAAACAAAGGAAGCTCATTTCTAAGAAGAGGAGACATGCCTCGAGGAAAGAAGTTGAAAAGAACAAGGAAGAAGAAGAGGAGGTAGAAAGTGCTCCTCCATTGATAAAGAGGAGAAGGATTAAAAAGCTATCATAGAAGGTAGAGGAGGCTCCTAAAGTTGATAAAGAGATTGAGCCACCAGTGGTAGAGGTGGAAAGCTCAGGGGAAAAGACGCAAGTGTACATGAGGAGGTCAAGGACAACTTCCCCAAGGGATACTACAACAAAGGAGAATGTTTCAGTAAGTGTTCCTGTTGTTGAACAGGTGAGTGTCTCCATTCCTCAGGATGTTGATAGCACACAGGAGGAACCAAAGAAGGATGAAGGTCCTAAATATTTGGGTGAGGAAGAGTTTCAGGAAGGAGACCTCTTTAATGCAGAGGTAGAAATTGACAAGGTGATTCAATCTCCCTTGGTTGCACATGTAGATTTACTTGTGAGGGAGCAATTGAACCTGTCTCCTCAAAAGGAGGAAGAAATACCAGCTAGGGCCCCTTCACCGGTACATGTTGTTGAGGAAGAATAGGTATAGAAGAAAGAGAATCCAATCGTGGACATTCCTAAAGTACCAAGTGTTGAAAAGGATGCAACCGATGATCGGCAGGAGAAGGAGCAAGATAGGAAAAATACAATGCCTATTGGGTCTGCTACTCCAAGATGGTTGGAAAAAGGGTTGAAGAGAAAAATGGTAATAGTGGAGGATGCTCCTCATGATTAGGATTCCCTTATGGCTAAAGTGGAAAAGGAAAAAATTAAGAAGAAATCCAGGATTGTGTCTAGGATTGAGAGAGATGGGTCAAGTAACAAAGTGGTCCATATTGCTACCCCTGCTCCAAATAAAGATAGAGACAATGTGACTGCCCAGGATTATCATGTGCAAATTGTTGGCTTGGGGCATGCTTCTGTGGAGTAGGATATTGAAGAATATGAAGGTTCTAGTGCAGTGATTGTGGGCAGGTTGAAGAAGGCAGTGCAAACTAGGCATGAGCTAGAGAGGGAGAATGAAAAACTAAAGAAATACTTGCAAGAATTGATGAAACCTTTGAAAGCTATTGGCTCTTCCTCCTCTGCTGTAGGTTTCTTACCCCAGGAGACAATCTTTGAGCTGGAAAAGATGAAAGACACCACACATGCTACAGTTGCCTGGTTGCAAGGTGTCCAAACCAAAGGAGATGATGCTACTAAGAACATTTTGTCAACTGGAGGGGAAGCTATGAGATCAGTGGATTGGTTGAAGGCTGTGTTGGCACAAGACAAGGAGGATACTGATCTCCTACTACAGAAAACCACAACAATTATGGGATTCACTGAAGATAAACTAGTAAAGTGTGGGATTCTTCCTTTTCCAAGGGTTTCCAAACCTTGGGAATGGTTTGAAATCTTGCAAATGAGGTAGAAGGCTTTGAGGAAGATCCATAAACAAGCAAGGCAGATTGAGGACACTTTGATTGGTATCCATGATAAGTGTGTCTCATTCTTTGAGGTCATGACTGGAAGGAAGAAGTTTTCTCCGAAACATCTTAACCTGGAGCAACTTAGGAAATGGTGGAGAGATGTGTATTCTCCAATCAATGAAGGAATAGTTATTGGCCATCAGTTGGATGATGCTACAAATTATATTGTAGTCATGGACATATACTTGATTAATAAGGTTGATTGGGATGGTACAGTTAGGTAGGCAAGAGATGACATCAAGTCTCTTGAGAGAAAGATTAGGGTTTTTCCCGTGCCACCTATTGCTGAATTGGATAAGGTCTTGTTGGCCGTACATGGTGAAGAAGATCAAGCTAAGGACAAGGATGGGGAGTAGCTATATGGGGTTACATTGAGATTTGTGCCGACCCTTTTGGTATCTTGACTGTTTTGGATGAAATTGGTGCCAATGGCACATTTCATATTGTGTTCGAATATCTTTGAGGCCAACCTCTTGTAGGTCATGTTTTTATTGTAAATTATCTTTTGGGCCGACCTATCTTAGGGATTCTCTATAAAGTAGGCATGTTGTGTCACTTGATAGATATAGATAGAAGGATAGGTAGATTTATAGAGATAGAGAGAAGTAGATAAGTGATATTAGAGTGAATTAGGGTTTATTCTCAAGCAGGTGTTGTAACAGAAAACTGGAGTTGTTGCTATTTTGGATGATTTAATAAAAGACAGATATTGTGTTTGGTATCTATCTTCTAGAATTTCATCTGGCATGGTTCTTGTTATTCTATCTTTGAAATTGCTTATAGATTTATGGTTAAATTGTTTAGTAATGCTTAGGGTTTCATGTTTGGAATGTTTGCAGCGATCTCTAGTCCATACTTTTTGCAGTTAGCTAATTGTTAGCTGCTTTGCAAAGTTAGCCTGGACTTAAAATTGTGCTTAGTTCAATTATAAAGGTTTGTTCACCCCAATTTCAATAGGATTGATTGAATGGATGTTTGTGATTTGAAAATCTTTAAATATCTTAGAAGAATGCACTATTTCTGTGAAATTGCAGATTCATCTGGGTCAAGTAGAAAGTAGTTTATGAGAGATCGGTCCATTTTGAGCATTTTTTCCTTTGGCATTTTCAATCTTAGGGTTAGAAGTAGTCTTAAAATCATCTCTGAAACCTTTATATTTTGTTGTTTCTTTATTTTCAGGGTTCACATCAAGATTTCAAGTACCAATTCATTGTTTAGATCTGATAAATTCGAAGTCCATTGTTTGCTCGTAGTAAGGTCCCATTGTGATTACCAACATTTCCACATTTATCACTGAGTTATTTTGTTCCATTGTCAAGACCTGACATTAGAGACCTTGGGGTTATCTCTTTTCCATAGAGATTTACCTTTCAAGAGAGATAGGATATTATATTCTATCTGAGTTGTTGCTATGCTGAAAACACCATCAACAGGGTTCATTTTGGAATGATCAATTAGTACATCTTGACAAGTATATAGATCTTGAGTCATCATTATTACCCATTGATGATATTGAAGAGCCTATTGATTCATATGACAATAAAGTTTCAGATTGTGTTGATACTGGAGAAGTTCTTGATCCGTGTGTAGAGAAGAAAAGAAATGAAAATAATGATGAATCTCATGTTGGTGAGTATGAATCTAAGTACAATTGCTTCCTTTTTGATGTTCCTTGTGTGAACATCGATATATTTTCATCCCTTGAGAAAAGAATTTATGTGAAAGAAAATAAAAATTCTAGTTCTATTGCTAATGAGAAATTTTTAGCTAGCAATGAGTTTTTCACTTTTGGGTCAGCACACATATCAACTGATATTGCACATAAAGCTACCAATGCACATGGGTGTCTTTATGTTGCCCCTATTGATGTATAATTGTTTGAACCTACCATTGAGTTGTTTTCCATCTACAGGGTAAATGGTGATAATGATTTTTCATGGTGGAGTGATTTTTTTTGTTGAAAATTGGTTTGCAAAGGAGGAGAGAAGATTCCAGATATTTTCTTGTTGCTCATCAACGGAGAATGAAGCTGCCATGTGTCTTCAACAAATTAATCTTAGGGATTTTATTCCTTCTATTTATTCTCTTTCTCTTCTCATTGTAAGGGTTTTGAATTTATGTATGGGTTGGGTAGATAGAAGATACCAAGTCTAAGTCATGAATTGAGTTTGTAAACTATAATTTCTGATTTCATGAGTACATATCAGCCAATTTGTGCAAGAAAATCATAAATGTCATCAAATTGTCTCCAGATTTGTACATTTTAAGTCATATGAATTCAATAATACAAAGTATGTTTGAGTTTGTCATCTTAGTTTCCCTGAGATTGTATTATTTGTTCATGGTTCTATTTCAATGAAATGGTTAAATTACTTTAAGAAAATAATTGTGATTTTAAGTGTGCAGGGTGGATCTGATAAGAAGAATTTGAGTGACAACAAGAGTGGATCTCTTGGTGTAATGCACTAATAGTTTGAATCCATTGGTTGAAGTGCATTTGTTGGTGAATTCATTTTGTGCATTTGACTCCATGGCCTAGAATTAGGCATTGATTTGTCATTCAACTTAATGCATTTCAGAAACAATTTATAAATTCAAAATCATTTTAATCTTGTTGTTTGGTTGAGGTTTAATGTTGAATTATGCTTCCCAATTACTGAGTGAGTGTTGATATACTGAGAATTTAGACAAATTTGAATTTTTCAGTACTTTCTTTGGTGTAATTGAATTGGGAATTATATTCTATAAAAACACATGTCTGTGTATAATTGAATTGAGATCTTAGGCATTGTAAAGGTTGACCAACCTTGGTCTTGTAGAGCCAAAAGTGTAGGAGATTTCAGCTTGTGACTGAATCTTGTCAGTTGGCCAAATCCACCATTGAATCTAATCATTAGAAAGTGGCTAGTTTATAGGATTCATTGGACTGATTGATTTGGAACACCAATAGAAACTACCTTTAAATTTTGCAAGGTAGAAAATAATAATGAGTCAGATCTGAATGATCTTAATGGGGTAGAAGTATACTTTGTAAGGATATTGAATAAGGGAACTAGAAAATAAAGAGGTAAGTTACCCTTTAAGTGTTTCACTTGTTAAAAGATAGGTCATTATGGTTCTACATTTCAAATCAAAGTTTCAAATGAAAAACCTAAGGATCATAAAGGAAAGTTTGTCAAGAAGAGTTATATGTTGAAAGAGATAATGGCGTATTTGATGATGAATAATATAACTATCTTGATGAAGATAGTGATGAATTCTTGTTGATGGCTCTAAAATTTGAAACTAATTCTACTAATCTTGAAATCTATGTGAACTAAAGTACTCCAGTAACAAGTCATAACATTGAAGGAACTATGTTGATTACTTTTCATGCAAGAGAAGAAAGGAATTACTAGATAATTGATAGTGGATGCTGAAATCATATGATTGGTGATAAGAGTAATTTTTTTAAACTTCAAAGGTATGATAGTGGTCTTTTTAAGTTTGGTGATGATACATCTGCTAAGATTTGTGGAAAAGGTTCATTTAGTTTTGATGTCACACATAATACAAATGATGTTATTTATGTCAAGGGTATCTGAAGTAATCTTCTAAGTTTAGGAAATATATGTAGTAAAGGATATAATCTTGTGTTTCAGGATGGTGATTGTGAAATCAGGAAAGGAAGCTTCGGTACTTTGGTCACTACTATAAAAAGGACAAAAGGTAATTTTTATCAGCTCAAAGGTAGTGGTGCTAAATGCTTTATGTCTCAAATTAGTGAAATTTGGTTATGGCATAGAAGGATGGGTCACATCAACTTTGATAGCCTAGTGAAGATCAGTTCTACTGATGTTGTGAGAGATCTACCAAAAAATATAAAGCCTATAAATGTAATGTGCAAGGAATGCCAAATTGGAAAGAAAACAAAGAAGAGGTTCAAGACAAAGGAATATTCTACCATAGGCCCTTTAGAGTTAGTGCATATAGATCTATATGTACCTACCAGAATAAGAAGCTCATATGGCGACAGGTATTTCATGCTATTGATTGATGGCTATTCTAGGATGACTTGGGTGACCATTCTTAAAGGAAAATCATAACCTCCAGATAAGTTTAAAGAATTTGAGTCCATGTTTGAGAATGAAATGGATGTAAAAATTAAGTTCTTAAGGTTTGTGAGAGGTGGTGAGTACACCTCCAATGAGTTTAATAGATTTTGTGAAGATCATGAAATAAAGAGGTATTTTTCAACTCCTAGGACTCAATTGAATGGAGTTGTGGAGAGGAAGAATAAAACAATTCAAGAAGCTACTAGGACACTGATGGAAGAAAATCTACTAGATGTATATTGGAGAGAAGCAATTCATATGTAGTCTACATTCTTAATAGAGGACAAGCAAGAGTGAATAGTTCAAAGACTCCCTATGAGTTATGGCATGGTAAAAATCCTATTGTAAAGAATTTTAGAGTTTTTAGAATCAAATTTTATATCATAAGAGATGAAGAAAACTTAGGAAATTTTGATGCAATATTTGATGAAGGAATCCTCCTTGGATACTCTACAAGAAGAAAATCTTACCGGTTCTATAATAAAAGGTTGAAGAAGATTATTGAAAGTGCAAGTATTAAGGTGGATGAAGAACCACTACAGGGTTCAATAATAATAGAAGGATGTGAATTTGATGAATCCTATTGCAATGAAGAAAAAATGGATGAAGAGAAGGGAAAAGAGATGATAGTTGAAGAGGAAGAATCTATAGAAAAGATACCTAAGAATCCTAAGTATGTGCAAAATAATCATTCTAAAGATCAAATCATTGGAGATAAGAGAAAATGTGTGTTGACAAGGAAGAAATCAAATATGACAAAGGAACAAGTAAATTTCTATTTCCTTTCAGAGGTGGAACCTAAAATAGCGATTGAGGCATGTAAAGATGAGAATTGGATCAAGGCTATGAAAGAAGAATTGGAACAAATTGAGAAGAATCGAACTTGGGAATTGGTCCCAAGATTGGTAAATAAGAATCTGATAGGAACTAAATGGGTTTTCAGGAACAAATTGAATGAGGATGGAAAATTTATAAAAAAAAAGGATAGAATTATGTGTAAGGGATACTCACAAGTAGAAGGAATATATTTTAAGATATTTTCTCCAGTGGAAAGGATGGAATCCATTAGATTTTTTTTGGATTTTGCAGCATATAAAAACTTTAAAGTCTATTAGATGGATGTAAAGTCTGCATTATTGAATGGTGAGTTGGAAGAAGAGGTATACATTGAACAAATAGAAGGTTTTAAGTTTCCAAAAGATATTGATATGGTCTGCAGGTTGAAGAAGGCATTATATGGACTCAAATTGCAAGCTCTTAGAGATTGGTATGCAAGGTTAGATAAGTATTTGCTGCAACAAGGATTCAAGAAAGGTACTGCAGATAGTAATATTTACTTCAAGGTTGAAGAAGATAAATGACATTATCTTTGGATGAATTGAAGGTATGTGCAAGAAGTTTTTAGATGACATGCAAAAATAGTTTGAAATGTCAATATGTGGGGAGATGAATTTCTTCCTTGGATTACAAATTAGTCAATCAAAAAAAGGCATTTTCATTTCATCATCAAAGTATGTTAAGGAAATGTTGGAGGATTCTAAACTAGTGTGTAATTATATGGTTACTAGTTGCAAGTTGAGCAAGAATGATGAATCTCCTAAGGTTGATCAGAGTAAATATAGATCAATGATTAGTCGATTTCTATATCTAACTGCTACCCAAACCAAATATCATGTATGTAGTCTATATTATGGCTAGATATCAAGAAAATCCCAAAGAATATCATGTTGTAGCTGTGAAGAGGATATTTAGAAACTTGAAGGTCACTCTAGACTTTGGTCTATGGTATCCTAGAGATGTTGATTTCTCCTTAAGTGCATATATAGATGTAGATTGGGTAGGATGTACATATGAAAAAATAAGTACAATAGGTGGTGTGTTCTTTCTTGTTAATAGATTGGTTTCGTGGTTGAGTAAGAAGCAAGATTCACTAGGGAAAACTTTAGTGGATAATCCTAGTCAATTGGCGAATTAATCGCACCCAACAAGGTGTCCAAATCACCTAGATTTTATGAATTATCATTCCAATGCATGTCCATTCGCTAATCATTTTTTTTAATGAGGCATATTTAAGTAATAAATTCACTATAACAAACTATGCTTTTCAAATAGACTGACTAATAGTTTTGCTTGGAATCCCAGAAGCATGTAATAAAAAACCTACATATTCGCCAATAATATTAAAACAAAATTGTATCAAGACCCATTTCGCCAATTCAAATTTACAAATAGTTGCTTGTGAAGACCCATTTCGCCAACTAAAATTTATAAATAATTGTTTATGAGGGCCAATTTCACCAATAACATTTAAAAATCATTTGAGGACACATTTCACCTTGAAAATTTCAACGTATCATTGTATAAGCATGTGGGATTTGCCAAAATCTTAATATACCATTTAAAAATCCAGTAGAATTCACCAAATATGGATTGATATAAATACAATCAAAAATTTCATTTATTCTTACACATTTTGTTTAGTTTTGAGGTTTTACTTCTTGATTTAGAAGTTAGTGAAATCCAAAAACATAGACTTAAAGTTGAGTGATCATTTCTTCATAGTGTTATTAGTTATAATAATAAGATTTCTTTATCTCTTTTCCATTCTTGCTTCAGTCTTAAAGATGATTTTGAGTAGGGAATGGGATCTATATTATCTATCATTCTTAAACAAGAAGACATTTTTTCCATCTTTAATTCAAAGTGAGAGATCAATATGTCGAGCAACAAGGGTAAGACTGCTCAGGGTAGTGAAGAGACTTGGAGGCCATCAAAATGCCCAAAACATAGAGGTACCATACAGTATTACTTTGGAATTGGCCAAGATTTTGATCCATCAGATCAAGATGGAGATACATCATCAACTCTTCCACCAAATATTAATGAAGAAGGCATTCACAATACCTCATTGCCATTGGAAGGTCAAGGTGAGATTGTCATTGAGTTAAATAAAAATGTATCAAATGAGGATGGAAATACCATAGAAGATGTTCCAAGGGATACCTTGGTTAGCTAGAATGAGATAATTGACTTGGATGAGGATGATGTTGTTAGCAAGAAAAGAAAAGGGAAATAAAAAATGGGGCGCGAGTGGTAAATGACAAGGAATCTTCAACTTGGTTGGTTGTCAAAGTACCCATTCATTGTACCAGTGGGGGTAGCTAACAAAAACGATATTAAAAAAAAACAGTATGAAAGTGTATGATTTGTAGTTAGAAATGTGGAAGAGACAAGACATTGCAGCTAAAGCTTGACACTATAGAAAGGCATATTGGTAAATTTTACGAAAAACAAACCATTGATGGAAAGGAACAATCAGTCGTACGATGAAAATCAAAGGAATAATGTCTTCATAATATGTATGTCATGGAATATGAAGAGAATAACCATAGAATGTCGAAGCTTGGTGTATGTTAAGGTACACTTGAGGCTCAATTTGGAAAAGCAATGGAAGTAGAAAATCTGTCAAAACTGTTCATATGAGTGTTGTTTTTCATATTTTGTCCAGAGGGCATCCTATGATAGACTACCTAGAATATTATAGTTTATTATCTTATTTGGGTGTTCCTCACTTTCCCTTCTCACATTGTTTAGTAAATGATGGATGGGAATGGGAAAACTATCTTAGTGCAGTAGAAAAGGAAGATTTAAAGGAGAAAGTAAAAGAGTCAAATTTCATTACATTATCTTTAGATGAAGTTACTGTAGTAGACAATACTTCTTGGTTATCTATGCATTTGTTTATTGTAGAACACATTTTCCAAGCTCATCTTCCTATGTTCATAAAATAAGGGCAGTTCAACATCGCAAAATCTATTTGAACTAGTCAAGAAATCACTGCTAGAGTGCTTGGCTATCTTACAATAGCTATGAAGGAACAATATAAATCCATGGGCATGGAGAAGTCCTTTGAACTGAGATCAATAAAAAAAGGTTTGGACAAACTTAGGTTAGAGTGAAATATTGTGTGATTCGATATCAAAAAAATTCAAAATTGTTGATTTATGTCAAACAACGATATTGGGGTCGGTGGAGGATGAGAGAGTTTTCAGCACATTAGGGTTTTTGAAATCAAAGTTAAGAAAAAAATAGACAAGAATTTGGAAAATTGCTTGAGGATGAAAGGAACTGTGTATAATGTCAAACAAATTCCTTTTGAAAGGGCACTCACAATCTAGAGGTCCACATGTGAAAGAAGAGGGACCAGGTTGTGCAACACATACACTCCAATTCAAAACACTGGTACTGGTGGCAGTGGGACTAGGACAAATGACATTGACACAAATCACATAGTGAATGTTGAATTTGAGACATAGGTCAAAGAAAATGAAGAGCAGACTTAGAATTAAGATGAATATTTTACTTTATCTCAAGATGAACTTTAGTTTGAGGACCCTGACTCCATTTGGGAAATGGAAGAGAATTAGTAGCTTTTAGGTATTTATACTACACTTCATGAAATAGTTTCCATTGTTCCAAACTGTAGTTGATGATATTTTATATTCTATTCAATGAAATTGTGAATCATTGCACTTCATGAACCACATTCCAAATTGTAGTTGATGATATTTTATAATGTATTCCATCAAATTGTGATATTTTATATTGTATTCCATGAAATTGTGATATTTTATATTTTATATTGTATTCCATGGTATTGAATTTGATATGTGATTCTACATCATTTTTAAAGAACAACACTTATCACACTACTTATAAATTCCTATTGTATTTTCATTCACACAATCTTTGATAAATAACTAAAAGGAATATCAATCCATTCCTTGATCAAAAGCTAATAGTTCAACATCCATAACTTATAAGCTCTACCAAACTGATTATAAAAAGAGTTTTTGATACTCCAACATTAGAAGCAACTGACATGACCATAAATGTTGCTAAGCTCATAAGAGAAAAATTTGAGAGCCTTACTAAAGATAGAGACATGCATAGAAGTGTTGGTTAAAAAATGCCACCTAACTCTATATTCTTATGCCCACGGAGGTGACAAATGTAACAACAGTTGAATCAACCATAATAGTGTTTTAGACTGATTCTCTGCTTATTTTAAAAGGTGGCAACTAGCTTCTTTAGATATTCAATGAATGATTTTTAACTAATAACTCTTTTAACTAGAAAGAAAATGAAATGAAATACTTTTTAACCATAAAGCTTCAAAATCCATCCACACAACTTAAACAATAAAAGATTAAACTACCAAATCACCTAAATTATATCGAGAAATCCTTAGACATCCATCACCATAAAATCTTTATTCACAGATAAACATTCCACAATAATGAAACTAACCAAACATTTATCATTCCAATAATAGATAATCCACTAGAAAACTACTCAGCAAAAGTAGAATAAATCCACACACCATAACTCAAAGATTACACATGCATGAACTTTATCATTGTCTTTCTATATTGATATAATAGAAAAGCAATACAAATAGCTGAGTTTTTTTTTGTTCTAATGAGTAAAAAATGGTTTTCCAAAAGATCCCTTGGCCAAGCATTGACCCCCATATTTAAAGCTTACAAATTGTCTTGATAATGGTTTCTTGAAGAAAACCATTTTAGAAATTAAACTAAAATTTATTTGAAGTATCAAGAGAGCCAAATTAGAGAAAATAACATAAAAACTAAAAACTAATAAGCTGTCCTAGCACTGACTCCTTCACTTCCAATTATTTCCACCTCTTGCTCCTCCAGTAATGCCTCACGTGCCTTTACTCTTTGCATGTATTCTCGGTACTTGGTGACAATTGTGGTGATTTTTTTGCTTCCTAGTGTCGCGGTGATTTACAACCTTGTCCTCCATTTTGAAAGTGCACGGTCTGACTCAACCAGTGTTTCATAGATGTTGTCACTTTCCACCTTAAATGAACTCATAGAGGTCTGTAAGTTACTCAATTTTCTAAACAAGTTTCTAGTGTCTATCTCTGGATCACCTACTTCTTTATGATACACCTCTTTAAATTCCCTAGTTATGTCTACAACATCCAGTACCTTTTCATCGAACTTATTCGTGAGGTCCACTTCAAGAGCATTGAAGTTCTTCTTGATCTTCACCAATATGTCAAAGTATTTTTCTAACACTTTATTGATTTCCTTGATATAATCTTCATATACTGAAAATTTCCAATCCAAGGAATCAAACCAACTATGATCAATTTCTTTAGGGTCATCCACCAATTTTTCTTTTATTAAAAAAGTGTGCTCCATGGAGAGTAATTCTGCAATTTCCCTTGAAAGAAAAAATGTGCTACCATGTTCTCTTCGGATCTCATGGAGCTCAGCTGCTAGTTCCTTTCTTTTATCATACACATTAACATAGAATTGCATAAATTTATGAATGTAGAAAAGGCCATCCTAATAAAGCCCTTTTATCCCTTCGCTGGTAGCTTTAGCATAACCTGAATTTTTTCCTGACTCGTTGCATAGTGTCAGAATCAATACCTTGAACATTTGAGCTTGAGGCTTCCTTTGTGGTCGGAGTCACAATTGATGAAATAAGATTTCTCAAAGAAATAATATTAGATTGCAACTGAAGGTTTTCCTTTTTCTATTCTTTTTCTCTTTTGATCAATGCATTAATAGAGTAATCAACATGATATACATCACCTTCTAAAGTAGATGGCCCCAAATCAAAATGAGTAATCTTGTAGTCAACTTCCATTATCTCATTTTCATTTAGGTCCTTTTGTGGATTAGCAATCTCCAAAATTTGATGCCCAGAAGTGGAATCAATGACAATTCATGACATCTTCTTGGCCTTTTTGGGCTTCTGGTGACCCTGCAACAACATGGCAAATGTATCTATTTCAATTATCATTACGGGAATATTCTTTCTTAGTCTTCTTGACTGCTTTCTTTAACCATACTGGGGAAGATGCCACTAATCTAGTGTCTCTACTTTCAACACTTACATTTTATTTTTAGTTGATTGAGTAGAAAAAAAAGTATCTCATATTGGAGAAGGGTGAACTTCAAGGAATATGGGAAAATAATTATCATCAATTATTCATTGAAAAATTCCCTCAAAGTCTATAGGCATTGGCTTTTCTTAACTAGAATTTTTCTTAGGTACCAAGGGTACACTATCCTATTCAAAAATTCATTTTAGCTTGGCCCTAGTGTCTTCTGGCTTCTCACCATCTCCTCTTGACTGTGAGCCAATTCCAAATGGCCTAACTGATTTCTTTCCAGCTGATATATTTATGCTAGAGGCATGTACAGTCCCTTGCTCTTTTCTTTTTGAAACTCTTTGCTCATGGGGAGAACCCGAACTTTGGCACCATTTTCCGTTCAACTAGTCTGAAGTTCTTTTCAAAATAGGGGTACAAAGGACCATTAAGTCTGAAACTTCATCCTCTAACCAATTAATTTTATACAAGGGCTTAGTAGTAGGGGCCCGATATTCAGGATCAATGATCACCAAGTCTTCTTGTGTATCTTCTGGAATATTGAAAGAAATACCAAAAGCTTGTATTTTCTTTAGGGTCAATCTCATGAAATTTCTTCTATGCAACTCACCTTCATCTATACAGTCTTCCCAAAAATGTTCAATATTGGGGTGATGTTCATAGTTTCCAGCTCGATACAAATTTTTCTTAACATAACCCTTTCTATCAAAATTAGTTCTCATAGGCAAACACTAAAAATTGAATTCATTCATGGATTTATGCACACCACTAGCAATATTATTAATTTTGCAAGAAAATGATGGCATGGACAATGGAAAATCATGCTCCTTCTTTCCCATGTTTGAATATTTAACATTTACAAAGGCCATCTATCAACAAAATTCAAGAAAAACAAGGAAATCACTTGGGTAATGAGGCAATTTCAATGGAGCCTTCTCAAAACCTCCAATTCTAATATAAGTGAATCTATTGAACTAAATGTAGAAACTTCCAAACCTCAATACCAAAGTAGTTGCTTCAGGTGAAACCCTAAGCTCGGGTTTTCCATCAATTCTTCTCACAATTTCCATTAAAAATGCATCATTGACATGACATAAATTCCTCATTCCAACATCCTTAGTGAGCTATGGAAAACTTCTATACACAGGCATGTCCAGTGTCAGAGACCTTTACGATTCCAACCCTTCCCAGAAAACCTCTTGATTGGCTAGAATGTAAACTAGGTACGAGCACATGTGGAAGGCAACAATTTGATGAAAATTTATCAATTGCTTAGTTAAATTATAATGAATAATCTCAGCCTAGTCAATGAATTTATTTTCACTATAAATCAATAGAATACAATGATACATCAAAAATTCAAAAGAGTCTGAATATGCATTACCTGTTGGCCTTGTTGTTGCACCAAAATATCAACTTGCCAATGCCCGATACAAGCATCAGTTAAGATCCACGGGAGGTGGTTAAACCATGTTGCGAACTCGAAGGGAGATGCTAGCAGTTAGTCCAACATTACCAAATACATGATGTAGCAAGGTGATAGCATCTGAAATTTCATCCTTAAAATGAACCCTTTTAATCTTTGAGGGCAATTGAGACTTACCCTTTTTCTCGGACTTCAACCAATTCTTCGCAATGGAATTTTTGCACCATTCCTCATTCATTCTGGAAAACTTGTCACCAACAACTTCATACATTTCCTCTAGATTTTCCCTCTATAGAATGCTTAATGTGTGGGAAATGACTTCAGGAGTAATTCTTGCAATGATTGAACCATCAACAACTCTAATTTCCCAAGTCTCTAGAATGTAGCCCCTTGCGCATGAAATTACCAGGTCGATGCTTTGTACAACCTTAGGAAAACCTCCCGCATGTGACAAACCACTCTGTATAAATTTATCTTCCAGTGGTGTTCTCTTCCTTTGCTCTAGATGCACCAAAAACTCCTCCAAATTGAGGTGCCCAATTTCAGTGTCCCTCATGCTAGACTAGTCATTTTGAATTCCACTCTGCATGAGCACAAATTCATGGAGATATAATGTTTTCACTTGATAAGTACTGGCATTGGAAAAGAATGAGAATGTAGGATAAATGAATTAGTAAAATGTTGCCATCCACTTATGACATTATTTTAATAGGAAATGCATTAAATGCAACATTCAATTTTATTCCTCAAAAAGATAACCTTTAAATCTGAAAGCTTTTAGAAATTTCTGAAAAGACAACTAAAGGTTAGTCCATACATAGAATTCAATGAGATGACGATGCCTTTGAAAGCCAATATAAGTCCATAATGTCACGTGGTCACGGAAAATTGGAACCTTAGAACCAAATTCAAAAGTTTCAAAGTTTTGGAAATCTTTGACTCACCAATGACAAAGATGACCAACAAAGACTTGCAACTCAACAAAGTGAACCTAGTCGGGGAATCGGGAAGTTATGAAAATTTAGAACTCCATGAAAAGGTTATAAAACTCGGAGAACTAGTGACTAAGGTTAGGAAAAGTACAAAAATCATGAATTTGAGTATTCACCAAGAGAAATAAACATCAAGGCATTTAAAATGAATGAGGTAAAAGACCCGAAAGACCAAAGGAGGGGAAGTTTAAAATTTTTGACACTAGTTTAAAAGTTATAGATAACAAGAAGTAATTATAATGAGCTTATTGATGAATATAATAAGATCAACAAAAGGTTGTTGAACTTGAAACAAAGCTAGCATTATGAAAACAACAAGTGGAAATATTAAGGTATGAAGGACCAACTAGTTCAAGTCATGTTGTAACCAAGGAGTGGATGATTTCTCATGATAATATATTTTGGTTTGTTGTAACCATTTCTTAAGTAAATGATCTGTATAATCTATCAAATGAAAATGTGACATGTGTACATCTTGACCTGAAGGTTTTTTTTCTCCCTTATTTTGAGTCTATTGCCTCTCCAACTATAAAATTTTACATGAATTATTAATGAAATTTGATCAATGATCTTTCATTAATCTTCTTTGTCATTATGCATTGATGTATGTTTTAATTATGACTATGGTTTAATGAACCAGTTAAAGTACCTTGATTAAAGCATGAATTCATATAAATGTTTAGTGGATCTGATAAGTAGTCATGGAGTTTGATTATTGATGTGTTAATTGTAATGCAATTTCAGTAAGATTATGAATGCCTAGAATTAAAATCACCTTATAATTCATATTTTAATTATGTTAAAAGTAAAACTTGAACATGTACTTAGTGATTCATCACTCAACTCAATGCTTAATAACATATTAAATATAGTTTTAGTAGCATATACAACAATGAACATCAATAATTATTTAATGTGTATCTAGTAGTTGAAACCACTACCAAACATTTTCTTTAAATGATAAAATAAATAATACAGACAATTGAACATCAACACATTACTGAAGTGTGAATTTGAGCTTTTTTATTGATTTTCACATGAAGGAATAGATAGAGGCATTGGCAATGAAAAATCTTTCTCAAAGACAACTTTGCATAGAGCTGAGTTGGAACTTGGAAACTCATATTATCAAAAATCAAATCATTGTATCACCTTTTCTAGCAACTTCCACTATTCAGGTGGTGGAATTGTCATTTGTTCTAATTGATGTTGTTTGACTTGAAGATTTATTAACAATTCATGATTGAAATTGGAACCTGTCTTGGATTCTTCAGCCAATTTTTCATTCAAGGTTAGTAATGATTTGATGGAATCCAAATAGTTCACCACATCTAGGTTCTGAGGAAACTGGTCCAAATCGATCTTCCTTGCACCCTCCATCTTCTTTCTAAAATCATCCTTTCCAATGAATCAATCATTTGTATCAAAAGCCTCTGGCAAACCAAGCTCTGTGAAGTTCCTTACCTTTTCATCCACCTTCTTCATCTTGTCTACAACCAAATGCAAATATTCCTTTGTTTCAATAATTCTCAAACACTTTTGAATGGTAGATGACAACGTTATTGATGTAGCAAGCCGATTAGTAATCCCTTTTGATTTCAAAACATTATCACTAATGTTGTAGACTATTTTTTTAATTTGATTTGTAGATTTATCTAATGCCAGCACATTTTTTTTGTCCACTAAATATTTGTTGAGCTTCTTATAATGTTTTCTGATAGCATCAATCAATTTAAACATGCCACACAAATGATCAATCCTCTGAATTATTTCATCCCAGATCTTTTATTTCATATGCCTCATTGTATCTCTACAAAATGCAAATAACTTATTTTGACAAGAGTTAATTTATTTTTTTCTTCCATCAACTCAGCCTCCAATCTTTCATTTATTTTTCTCTTTCTCCAATTTTTGTTCCCACTATGCATTTCCATTCGCAATGCTTAGTCTTAGTTTTTATGAAGTTGATTTTTACTCATCATATGTCTTGTTACTCTCATCTAGCCTTTGCTTCAGGTCATTCACTTCTCTCTCATTTTGTTTATCCTATTTGCTTGTTGATGTAGAGGTAGATTTTTTTATTCTTTTTCTAATTCATTGCTCTTGTTATCTGCTGCTTTCGTCTTTGCTTTCTCATTTGCTAGGTCTTCTTGTAACTTTTCTATTTGAATCTGCAACCTTTTTTCTCTCTATCTTGGTTTAGCAATGATGTGTACACCAATTCATTTTTCTTCTTTGATATATTAATTTTTTTAGTATTTTCGAGTCCAAAAAATCCAATTGAAAATTGGTCACCTGGCATTTATATCAATCTATCTGATTTTCTGGTTTGTTTTGAACTATGGGAGAAAAAATTATGTACTCCATGATTTATTTATTTGTGTCAAATGTGGATAATACCATGGTTGTTGCAGGCTTTTAAGTTACAACAGTTACACTCTCCATCAATTGCTTCTTTTCTTTTTTATACAAGCCTAATTTATTTTTAAACTCTTCAATGAAATCAAAACCTGGGGACACAAGAACAATGAAATGCTTGAATGACAGAGGAATAGGAGTAATTGCAGTTGCTAATGATGTCGCAACAACATTAACTAGCATTGGGAGAGTGCCTAGAAATAACTCCTTTGTGGTGGATTCACTGATAGCGTGACTTAGACCTGTCAAAATCCTTTGCCTCTTTTGTATGCCTTGATCACCTGGTGTTGTTGTGGTATCTTGTATAATTGTCCTCTTGTGTGTAATTTTTTGTTGTAGCACATGTTGAACAATACTATTACTACTACCCATACCATCATCACCAGTGGCACTGCTAGTTGCACTAGGCTCTCCACCATGGGCATGTCCTAGTTGTGATTGTATCTAACCATGAGGATTAGAATTTGAAGCTCTAACAAATTTAATTGTTTTGGTTGTACTTGTATGCCCTTGGTCTACTTTTTCACCTCCAAACCCAAGGTCATATTTATCAACTGGTTTTATATGCTCTACATCTATTAATGTCCAAGGGCCTTGTATTTGGGACCCTAAAGGACCACCTTCATAACCCATTTTTTTAGCTATGGGGTTAAGTGCATGGATCTGCGACATAATTTTGACTCTTAAGATGCCACTTTTTTCTGAAATTAGTAAAATCGGATTTGCACAAGAAAATGAAGATAGTTACGCTCAAAATTTCAAGATGTAGGAACAAAAAAAGTTGAAGTGCTTAGAGTCTAGTTTCTAAGTTACTAATTCTTTTAGAAATTAATGAAGCTTAAGGGTCTCAAAAAGGGGGCGCCCGAAACAAATTCTGTTTTTATCAAAAAAATAGCATAGCACCTAAGGGCTCCCCCCTTTTTGATTAACTTTTTTTTATAATTTCAAAAATCCAAATTGTGAGAAATTAGCTAAGACCATGTAGTTTATCCTTGTTCTTTTAAATTTTTTTTAATGAATATATAATATTTTATGAATTTTCAAAGTGGACACATCCTGAAAAAGTTGAAATTTGAGCGTGCCCCCCCTAAATTTTTTGAAAACTAATGGAAAATTGATTTTTTTTTCATCATGTGTAGAATGGAGTATAGTTTCAAAAAATTTAATTTGTTTCACGTTTCGATGAATGAGTAAAAATCTATCCTAAAACTAGCACATCTTGGTTTTTGACCAAAAACGAAGGCATTTACAATAGAAGCTATGGATCAAAACCTTAAATAAATAAAAATAGAAAACGAATTATATATTTAGATAGTTAAGAGAGAGGTTAATGCTATTCATGGTTTTTTATAAACTTGCATTGAAATACGTGCAAATGAGATGGGGAGCATAGAAAAAAATATGAGGAAATTTGGAACCCTTTCAAAAAATCATGTCTTTTGCATGAAATGGTTATCTAAACCTTTGGGTTGGATTCCCAATGCAAATTCTGACCCATTGGGTTGGTATTTCCCAATGCAACCTATTTGGCACTCGCCAAATGGGTTGCTTCATTTGGAAAGCACCAAATTTGGCGCTCACCAAATGTCATTCATGACTTTTGGAATGCATTTTTCTGAACTCTTTAATTTTCTTTTTCTCTTCCAGGGAAACTTTATACATGAAATAAACATTTAAGTATAAGTTGGCATTTACATATGGAAATTTAATTTCTTATACTTTAAGTTATATTTCATGTATATAGTTTTAGGATGTTTGAGAGTGCTATCAGATTTGTAGGAGTTATAATGCAAATTCTAGTTTTTGGAAGATTTTAAATTTTTTAGACTTAGTCAAATTTCATCTTTCTCTCTCTATCTTACTTATTTTCATCTCTTATTCTCTAGACCTCTCTCTCTCTCTCTCACTATCTCCATTCCTTTATCCAAAACTCTCTCCCTTCAGCTCAAGAACTACGTCTCTACATGTCCATCTCTCTCTCCTTCCCTCTCCAATATCTATCTCCCTCCCTCCCTCCTTCCCTTTATCCAAAACTCTCTCTACCTACATATCTATCACTTCCTCATCTTTCTATCTCTCATCTCCCTATCTCTCCCCTCTCCCTCTCTACCTACCTCTTCTCTCTCCTCTTCCTCTCTCTATCCTCTATCTCTCTCTCAAGTCTCTCCCTCCTACCCTTAACCCCTAAACCCTAAACACTTAAACCCTCTACCCTCTATCTCTCTCCCACTCCCTCTCTCTCCCTCTCAATTCTCTCCCTCCTACCCTCTCTCCCTCTCTCAGGTTTCTCTCTCTTAGTCACTCCATCTATCTCTCTCCCCTATACCCTTATCCCTAAGCCCTAGACCCTTAACCCTTAAACCCTCTACCCTCTCTCAGGTCTCTCTCTCTTAGTCACTCCCTCTATCTCTCTCCCCTCTACCCTTAACCCTAAACCCTTAAACTCTCTACCCTCTACCCTTAAGCCTCCCTCCCTCTATCTCTCTTCCACTCCCTCCCTCTCTTTCTCTCTCAAGTCTCTCCCTCCTACCCCCTCTCCCTCTCTCAATCTTTCCACCTTCCTCCTTATCTCTCCAACTTCTCCCTCCCTCCCCCTCTTTCCTTCCCTCTCTACTATATCTCTATCTCAACTATCTCTACCTACATATCTATCCCTCCCTCATATTTGCAACTATCATCTACCTATCTCTCCCCTCTCCCTCTCTACCTAACCATTCTCTGTCCTCTCCCTCTCTCTACCCTCTATCTCTCTCTCTCAAGTCACTCCCTCCTACCACCTCTCCCTCTCCTAGGTCTCTCTCTCTCACTCACTCCTTGTATCTCTTTCCCCTCTACCATTAACCCTAAACCCTAAACCCTAAAACCTTAGCCCTTAAACCATAAACCCTTAAAATCCTCTACCCTATACCGTCTATCTCTCTCCCACACCCTCTCTCTCTCTCTATCAAGTCTCTCCCTCCTACACCCTCTCCATTTCTCAAGTCTCTCTCTCTCTCACTCACTCTTATATCTCTCCCCTCTAGCCTCTACCATTAACCCTCTAACCTCTATCTCTCTCCCACTCCCTACCTCTCTCTCTTAAGACTTTCCATCCTACTCCCTCTCCATCTCGCAGGTCTCTCTCCCCTCTACCCTTAATTGTAAACCCTAAATCCTTAACCCTTAAACTCTAAACCCCTAAACCCTCTACCCTCTGCCCTCTATCTCTCTCCCACTCCCTCCCTCATTCTCTCTCTCTCTGAAGTCTCTCCATGCTACCCCCCCTCTCTCTCTCAGGGTTCTATCCCCTCTACCCTTAACCCTCTACCCTCTATCTCTCTCCAACTCCCTCCCTCTCCCTCTCTACCTTCCTCCTTACGTCTCTAATTCTCTCTATCACATCTCTCTCTCTCTCTCCCCCTTCCCTCTTTACTTTATTTCTCTCTATCTCACCTCTCTCTTCCTCCCTCGCTACCTCTTCTTCTCTCTCTCCTCCCCTCTCTACTTCTCTATATCTCTCCCTCTATCCCTACCTCTCCATCCATCTCTCCTTCCCTCTCTCTACCTACCTACCTCTCCCTCTATCTCTCATTCCCTCTCTACTTCTCTCTACCTACTTATCCCTCTATACCTCATTCTCTACCTCCTTCCCTCTCTCAATATCTCTACCTTCCTACTCTATCTAACTTCTCCCTCGCTTCCCCTCTCTCCTTCCCTCTCTACTATGTCTCTATCTCAACTCTCTCTACCTACATATCTATCCCTCCCTCATCTTTCTATCTCTCATCTCCCTATCTCTCCCCTCTCCCTCTCTACCTACCCCTTATCTACTCTCTCAAGTCTCTCCCTCTCTCAAGTCTCTCTCTCTCTCACTCACTCCCTCTATCTCTCTCCCCTCTACCCTTAACCCTAAACCCTAAACCCTTAACCCTTAAACTCTAAACACTTAAAACCCTCTACCCTCTATCTCTCTCACACTCCCTCTCCCTCTCTCTTTCTCTCTCTCAAGTCTCTCCCTCCTACCCTCTCTCCTTCTCTCAAGTCTCTCTCACTCACTCAATCCTATGTATCTCCCCTCTATCCTTAGCCCTCTACCCTTAACCCTTAAACCCTTTACCCTCTATCTCTCTCTGACTCCCTCCCTCTCTCTCTCAAGAATCTCCCTCCTACCCCCTCCCACTCTCTCAATTCTCTCTCTCTCTCAATCCCTCTCTCTCTCTCCCCTCTACACTTAATCCTAAACCCTAAACCCTAAACCCTAAACCCTTAATCCTTAAACCCTAAACCCTTAAACCCTTAAACCCTTAAACCCTCTACCCTCTACCCTTAAGCCCCCCTCCCTCCCTCTCTCTCTCAAGTATCTCCATCCTACCACTCTCCCTTTCTTAGGTCTCTCTCTCTCACTCACTCAATCCCTCTATCTCTCTCCCATCTACCCTTAACCCTTAAACCCTAAACCCTTAAACCCTTAACCCTCTACCCTTAACCCTCTACCCTAAACCCTATACCTCTACCCTTGATCCTCTACCCTTAAACCCTCTACCCTCAACCCTAATCCCTTAACCCTATACCCTCAACCCTCTACCCTCAACCTTAAACTCTCAACCCTCAACCCCTAAACCCTCTACTCTCAAACCAATACCCTCTACCCTAATCTATCAGCCTTATATCCTCTACCCTATACATTGGACCCTCAACCCTCAACCCTAATCCATCAAACCTATACCCTAAACCCTCTACGCTCATCCCTAAACCCTAAACCCTCAACCATAAACCCTTAAAACCTAAACCCTTAAACCTTCTAACCTATACCCTCAACCCAATCTCCTCTACCATGAACCCTAATCCCTCAACCCTATACCCTCAACCTAATACCCTATACCCTAAATTCTCAACCCTCTACCCTATACATTGGATCCTCAATCCTCATCTATCTATTTCCCTCCTTCCTCTTCTCTCCTTATCTCTATCTCACTTATCCCTCCTTATCTCCCTCCATCCATCCCTCCCTCTCTTCCCTAATCCCTCAACCCTATACCCTCAAACCTTAAACCCTTAAACACTCAACCCTATACCCTAAACCCTCAACCCTTAAATCCTAAACCCTTAAACCCTCTACCCTCTACCCTCTACCCTCAACCCTTAAACCCTCTACCTTCAACCCTGAACCCTTAACCCTAAAACCTCAACCCCTATATCCTCTACCCTATATGTTGGACCCTATACCCTCAACCCTTAGCCCTCAACCCTCTACCCTCAACCTTAAACTCTTGACCCTCAACCCTTAAACCCTAAACCCTCAATTCTGAACCCTAAACCCTTAATACCTAAATCCTCAATCGTTAAACCCTAAACCCTCAACCCTTATACCCTCTACCCTATACATTAGACCCTCAAGCCTAATACTTCAACCATATAACCTTAAATATATACCATAAACCCTCTACCCTCAACCCTAAATCCTCAACCCTAAACCCTTAAAACCTAAACCCTTAAACCTTCGACCCTCTAACCTCAACCCAATACCCTCTACCCTCAACCCTATACCCTCAACCCAATACCCTAAACCATCAACCCTATACCCTGAATTCTCAACCCTCTATCTTATACATTGGATCCTCAACCATCATATATCTTTGTCCCTCCTTCTTGTTCTCTCCTTCTCTCTATCTCACTTATCCCTCCATATCTCCCTCCATCCTTCCCCCCCTCTCTACTCTATACATTGGATCCTTAACCCTCATATATCTCTATCCCTGCCTCCTCTTCTCTCCTTCTCTCTATCTCACTTCTCCCTCCCTCCATCTCTCCCTCCATCCTTCCCTCCCTCTCTACCCTAATCCCTCAACCCTTAAACACTCAACCCTCAAACCTTAACTCTTAAACCATATACCCTCTACCCTCTACCCTCAACCCAATACCATCTACCCTAAACTCAATACCCTCTAACCTCAACGCTATACCCTCAACCCTTAAACCCTTAAACCCAAGTAAACTCTCTACCCTAATCCCTCAACCCTCAACCCTTAATCCCTCAACCCTTAAACCCTTAACCCTCTACCCTCTACCCTCAACCCTCAAACCTTAAACCCTAATCCCTCAACCCCTATACCCTCTACCCTATACATTAGACCCTCAACCCTAATCCATCAACCCTATTACCTCATACCTCTACTCTCAACCTTAAACCCTCAACCCTTAACCCTTAAAACCTAAACCCTTAAACTCTCTACCCTCTACCCTCTACCCTTTACCCTTTACCCTATAAATTAAACCCTCAACCCTAGGTAGGTAGGGAAACATAGGTGAGGTACAGAGTGATGAAGAGAGAGGTAGGTAAACAAAGGGATAGGGGAGATAAATATAGGTAGAGAGGGAAGGAGATGTAGAGAGAGGAGAGATAGAGAGAAGTAGAGAGGGGAGGGAGGGATGGGTGGGGAGGAGATAGAGGGGTGTGTGTGTGTACGAGAGAGAGAGAGAGAGAGAGAGAGAGAGAGAGAGAGAGAGAGAGAGAAGGGGTAGAGGGAGGGAGTAGAGAGGGAAAGACATAGGGAGGATACACAATTGAGATATAGAGTGATGGAGGGAGAGGGGAGATAAAGATAAATAGAGAGGGAAGGAGGGAGAGGAAAGGAGGAGATAGAGGTGAGTGTGTGTGATAGGGAGAGAGAGTGAGAGGAGAGAAAATGATGGCAGAGAGGAAGGGGGAGAGATAGAAAGAGAGTAGAGAGGGAAGGGGGGAGAGATAGAGAGTAGAGAGGGAAGGAGAGAGTAAGAGAGAAAGAGAGTGGAGGGAGAGAGGTAGATAGAGAGGTAGATAGAGTGGTAGGTAGTGGAGGAGGTAGGTAGAGAGGGAAGGAGAGAGGGAGGGATAGGAGGGAGAGAGGGAAGGAGGGAGAGTGAGATTGAGAGAGTGGTGAGATAGAGAGTAGAGAGGTAAGGAGAGAGTGAGAAATAGAGATAAAGGGAGAGAGGGATGTTGGAGTGAGGGAGAGGTAGAAAGGAATAAGTGAGACATATAGAGGGAAGGAGGGAAAGTGGGATATAGAGAGAATGGTTATTTAGAGAGGAGGGAGTGAGAGATAAGGAGGGAAAGTGGGAGAGAGAAAATGGTGATTTAGAGAGGAGGGGGTGAGAGGTAGGGATATAGATAATGGTGAGATAGAGAGGAGAGAGTGAGAGAGAAAGAGAGGGATGGAGAGATAGAGAGAGGTAGTTAGAGGAAGGGAGAGGGGAGATAGAGAGTAGAGAGGGAAATAGGTAAGGAAGGAGACATAGGTGAGATAGAGAGGGATGGAGGGAGAGGTAGGTATAGAGAGGGAAAGAGAGAGGAGAGATAGAGAGTATAAAGGGGAGGGATGGAGAGAGAGGTAGGGAGGGAGATAGAGGTGTGTGTGTGAGTGAGAGAGAGAATGGTGAGATAGAGAAAAGGAGAAATTGAGAGAGAAAGAGGGGGGAGGGAGGGTGAGGTCGAGAGAGGGAGGGAGAGGAGAGATAGAGAGAAGTAGAGAGGGAAGGAGGGAAGAAGGGAGTGTTAGTGAGGGAGATAGAGGTTTGTGAGAGAGAGAGATAGAGAGATAGGTGAGATAGAGAGGAGAGAGTGAGAGGGAGGGAGATAGTTAGAGAGAAAGAGGGGGAAGAGAGGGATAGAGAGTGAGAGAGAGATGTAGGTAGAGAGAGGGAGATGATAGATAGATAGTAGAGAGGGAAATAGGTAGGGAGGGAGACATAAGGGATACAAAGTGATGGAGGGAGAGGTAGGTAAAGAGAGAGAGTGAGGGGAGATAAATATAAGTAGAGAGGGAAGGAGATGTAGAGAGATAAGAGATAGAGAGAAGTAGAGAGGGGAGGGAGGGAGGCAGATGTAGGGAAGAGATAGAGGGGTGAGAGAGAGAGAGGGGAGAGAGGGAGGAAGGGAGAGAGGGAGAGGGAGTGGAGAGATAAAGAGTAGAGAGGAGAGAGTGAGAGAGAAAGATGATACAGCTTGCTGACTACTAAAATTTGACCTCCTAATTACTGAAATTTGACTAAGTCTAAAATTTTTAAGATCTTCCAAAAACTAGAATTTGCATTATAGCTCCTAGATATCTAGAACCACTCTCAAAAATCCTGAAACTATATACATGGAATATAACTTAAAGTATAAGAAATTAAATGTCCATAAGTAAATGTTTATTTCATGTATATAGTTTCCCTAGCAAAGAAAGAGAAAATGAAAGAGTTTAGAAAAATGCATTCCAAAAGTCATTGTAAAAAGAAAGAGTTCACGAGTTCATTCATTGAAAGATTGAAGCCATTTGGCGAGTGCTAAATTTGGCGCTCACCAGATGGTAAAGCCATTTGGAGAGCACCAAATTTGGTGAGTGCCAAATTTGGCACTTGCCAAATAGGCTTGGTATTACAAAGACTACTTAGAGAGTGCCAAATTTGGAGAATGCCAAATTTGGCACTTGCCAAATAGGCTCAGTATTACCAAGCCTATTTGGTGAGCACCAAATTTGGCGCTCTCCAAATTTGGCGAGAACAATATGGCCTATTACAGCTTTTTTTAACAATTTGGCACCAAAATTGTGTCACAAATCCATGCACTTACCCATGGCTTCTCCTAAAGTATATGCTTCTTTTGTGGCCTCACTTAAACCAATTTTGAAATTGAAATGGCTTTGTTCTTCCCTATCATCATTAGATTCATCATAAAATTCTTTATCTTCTTGTTCATCGGGATGCTCTATATTCCACAATTTGATACTCACGATCTTCTTCATTATCTCCATACTTTGCATGAGCTCTTCGATCACCTAGCTTCTTCCTCATAGATGAAAATGAAGCATTTTTTTATCATGACCAATTTTTATCTGTACCTTTCTCATCTAGAGAATCTGGTATTTTTACTCTAGTAGATAGTTTATCACTTTTTCATAAAAATTGTTGTACCTCCTAATTGTCTTTCAATGCAATGTCATAAATTATGCTAACAATTGTTCAAAAGAAATACCATTCTCAGCAACAGTTTTCTCCATTTCTATTTTGACCTCATCCCAAGAATCCTTGTTTCTCAAGTTTTCAAGCAAAGGTATACTTTGATGTTGAATTCTACTTGCAACATTCTTATTAGACACAATCAATTCTTTAATGGTGTCACATGGATCATACTTCCAGTAACATACAACATCAAAATTAAAAATATTCAAAAGATCATGTGCCACCTTAAATGCTTTTCTCTCAAATGTGATCCCTCCACATGAAAAAGGTAAAGAAGGAAATAAGGATGTCTTCCCCTAATTAACAAAGTGTAGTTCATCAATACTTTTCGTCTTCCTTACATATTCCAATGCAAAAACCCTTTTTGTCACATGTATTGGAAGTTTTTATGGATCTACTCCCGATCCATAAAATCTTAGCACAGTATATTCTTCCATTAAGTACCAATCAGCCAATTGTATTTCTTTTCCTAGTTGAATGCAATTTCTACATGACATAGGAAATCTAGGCATTGGAGTATTTGTAACTTCTTGATGCAATGGAGCCAAAAAGTAGTCTACAAAATGACTGTAGTTCCTTCAATAATCATGCATCCTAATCTCATTGGTCCAATCATATACTAGAGCCATTTGATTTTCTTGAGCATTACTATAGGGCTGAATCTGAAACTTTTTGGTTTGAAACATTCCTCTAAATTTGAGTAGAAAAAAATAGCACAAGTAGTTTGTGAACCTAAATGTCTTGGTGGGACCTTCTTTAATCATTAAAAAATGTTTATGCATGGATTCTACAATGTGCTCAATATAGTTATATTTGACATGTCGAACACCATAATGGATATTATATACCATTTCAAGGAGACTTGCACCCACTTCCAAATTTCTATCTAGACTGATGCAAAATGCTAGCATGGAAATAGTATCCTGAACCCATGGTCTAAAAATATCAAAATCATAAGGAGGCTTATGATAACCTTTCAATTTGTTTCTATCCTAAACTATTTTATTTATGAAAGCATTTTTCTCCCTTACTTCCACTGCTTCATAATCACTAACAAGCTTTTCTAGGTCAATGTGGACATTTCCAAATTATTCAGTTGTAAACCCCAACACTTTTCCAAGTTCTTCTGCATTAATGGATAACACTTCTTCTTTGTTATCTTTACTAACAATTTCTCTTTTGTTATCATCATAATTTTGGGCACAAACCATGATAAATTCTGGGCAAGGGAAAACCTCATGTAACATCATGCGCCCTAATCCAGTTACCCACAATGCACTGATACTATTAACTTTCATTTTCTTTACAACCTTATTCTGAGATTAAAATTTAAGTTTTGAAGTACGCCTACCATAAATTTTAGGATCATAAATATCATGGTATTCATCAGTGAAACCTGGGGTTTTAAGAAATTGTACATAATGTATTTTTTAATCTAACTTTGCTCTACTGGTACTGGTGGTAGACATGCTTATACAATGTGAAATTCTGAATTCCAAAATACCTATTAATCCTCCTTATTTTTTATTAATTCTTAAGTATCTCAACCCTAAACCCAAACTTCAAAGTTTGAAAAAATAATATTTTAAGAAACGTAAAATGATGAAACGTAGTCACAAGAATTCTTTCACTTACCTAGATTCTGACTCTTGAAAAGATTAATGTTGACAGTCGTGGAACTATGGAACCCTAAATAGGGTGGTGCACTACAATGAGCAATCTGAAGATTGAAATCTCCATGTGGGCTGACCCTCTCATTTAAAAAAAACCACTTGACACTTAGCAGTACAAAGTGATTTTTTTTTTCTCAAAATTGGAACATTAAAGTGAATGAAACTTCTTAGGTCTACGTGTTGCAAATTCTAAACCATTGATCTTTGTAAATCTAACGATTATAGGGTGATTCTAGAGGTTTAAGTTTGCAAGCCTATCGCTCTGTGCATTTCATTCCAAAATACAACTACAATCATACATCAAATGTTCATCAAGCAGTTGAAACTTGAGTAATTTATGATATGAACTCAAAACAATAAACATGTGTTTTAAAGTTGTTTTAAACTTTAGTGCATTAGGATTGAAATCAAGGCCAAGGGTCTAGTAACTTAACGTTGCAAAGGACTTAAAAAAATGAATAATGATATCGAGAACTGGGGGAGAAGATCAATGAAAAATTACAAATCAATAACATTTTGGTAAACCCTAACAAGAGTGACAACTTTAAGTGTTTATAATGGTTTTTGTCAGTTTGATGGCAACTTTTTTTTCATTTGTATTGCTTTATGTTTTAATTTTAAAACTGCATGCAATTATTTCATAAATAGATAATACTTTATTTCTTAAAGGAAAAAATTTATTTGAATAGATTCATAAACACTGAACTCATAAAATAACTCTTTACTATAAGTGTAAATGAAGAACAAAGAATAACACAACACAACGATTTATTCTATCACGATTGAATTACAATGTCACATTATTACGTATCTTTTTAAAGATGAGTAGCTGTAGAGTAGGTAAGCTCCTGTTTTATATAAATAATAAATGTCACTTTATATAGACTCAATTTATTTCAAGTTGTTGCTTGTGACAATGGATTACAAATTGATTCCAATTTCCAAGCTTCTGCTAGTGACAACTTAATTTAAATGCAACTCTAAAAATAAATGCATGATTCCAAGCTTCTTTTGGTGACAACATAAATTAGATGTGGCTCTGAAAATAAATGCAAGGGATTTTCCTAGCCAACCATGTTGGGTAAAAGGGAGCTATGAAGATACAAAATGTACTTATCCCCTTTGAGAACTAGAGTCATGCAAAAGATGAGGGGTAGTAAAATTGCTCCCATATTCTACCTGTAGCCTTGGTGCACTAAGATAGCACTTATCTCCATCAAAGCTCCTCATCCTAGTTCAAAACCTGTCCAAGAAGTCAGTTCAACCAAATCAAATTCTTTCCAATTCCACCCATTCTAAACTTGAAGGAGATTGGTCTTTTACTTTGTAACTACATAACTGGAGCTAGGATAATTTACATTATCCCCAATAATACCACATCATCTTCTTCTTGAATCCTTATGAAAACCCCTATGGCACTATCCACTATCACTAACCCTATTTATGGGCCACTAGTGCTGCTACCAACTTGATCCCTGTTTACTTAAGCCTTACATGTACAATTTAAATGTTTAATTTGATTGATGTCTAGCTACAAGAAAACTGTACCTCAAGCTGACAAGCTGTCAAAATCGCCAATGCCACTCAAACTATAATAGATATAAAATCATTACAAATCTTGTTTCACTAGATCACTGGATTAATGAAATCATCATCTACAATATTACAATATGTTGTGTAGTTTTCAATATAAAGTTATCCAATCAATCACATTCACTTTAGAATTTCAATTAAATGAAATGTAGTACTTCAATGCATTTAAAAGAGATAACTAAATGTCTTTTTTTACCTTAATCATTATTAGTATCCACTAATAAGTCACAATAATTTTTTCTCACTTATGATCAAAACTATATGTTGATAATTACTATTAGTTTTAAAAGCCACATTTTTATATTGAACAAAGAAAAAAGGATTTCCAAGAATGGAGCCACGAAAATTATTTTAATTTAAGTAGCTAAAGATTGAAGTACATAGTACATAGCCACTGCGAGCTTGGCCAAAAAGCCACTAACCATCAAAAAAATCCAGTAAAAAAATACATATTACAAGAACTGTTATGTTGTTCGATAAAATATAGACACGTGACATGTCACACAATTCATTACTATTTTTTTATAACATTAGATAAGGCCATCAACTAGGTGTTTGAGTAGAAGGTGAATCAAATTTAACAAAGTAAAAAAAGAGAAGAAAAGTGAATCACCCAAAACCTTCCTCCAAAACTCCAGACTCTTTAATGATTCATTTTTCATATCACATAGCAGATCCCATCTCATATTAACTAGGGAAAGAGCTTGCACTATAGAAGCATGCAATTCCACTTTCTGCAAGATTCCACCAATAGGCACTAACCCACTTTCAAAATTGTAATTCTCTAGTGCCAACTCCAGCAAAGAAATAGAGTAAATGAAAGGCTACAAATCTTTATCGAGCAAAATATCCATGCAGCTAGACAAGAAAGCCAAAGCTCCCTCAAAATATAGAGCATGAGGGTTGTTCTAAAACCATTCCCTACCCACAATTATAATTATAGCATCCTTAAACTGCACACAAGGAATTATAAAAACCATACCTAGCTTTTTTTTTCATATGCATCATCACTTCTTTTCTCCCAAAAACATTTGGGTATCATGACACGCCATGAAGACTCCATATCATAGTTAAATTGAGAATAGAGAAGAAAGAAATCAAAGCCAAATATATTATAAATGATATGAAGAACATCAAGTTGGTGAAGTATATACAAAAGTTAGAATGAAGACAATGACATCAAATACTCAACACTTTAACATTTAATTCACCACTACCACTTGATAAGTTGATGAGACAATATTATTTCAAAAAAAAATGAGTCATGAATTTAAATCATTTAAAAATATTAAAATTTAAACCGTTGATTTTTGGAAATCTAACGGTTCTAGTGTTATTCCAGATGTTTGAATTCACAAGTCTAGAGCTTCAAACATTTCCTTCCGGAATGCAACTACAGTCATCCATCAAAAATTCATCGAACGGTCATGGTTCTATTGATTTATGTTGACATATGGATATAGACATGGAATATCCTTCGCACATATTTCCTTCATTACTTTGGTCTAGGAATTCAATTATTTTATAAGGTTGATAATTCAGCCTTGTTTGGCCTTTACATCCTTTGTGTAAAACCTTAAGTTTTTAAGCCCTAGGCCTATGTTCTTCCTAGGTGGTCCCTCTTTTAAAAAAAACTTTATGCACATGCATATTTCATTATTTATTTCAATTACTGTGATGAGCGATATGAAGGAAAAGGAATGGTGAGATATGATTTCGTCATGTGTCTGCATCTAACGGTTCTAGTGTTATCCATAGGTTTCAATTCGCAAGTCTAGTGCTTCAGAGATTTACTTCTAGAATGCAACTAAAACTGTCCATAAAAAATGCATCGAACGATCATGGATTATATTAATTTGTACTGACATCTGGCTTCATACATAATAAGTATGTTGACAGTTGTCCGCATATTGGATTGTTTATGAAGGAATTTGAATGTGTGGAAAATTTTACCCGTAATTTGATATTTTCGCCAACCACACTATGATTTCTTATTGGCATATACATTTATTTCATCACCTAATTTTTTTATTAGTTTGAGATTATGTTTACTTCACCAATGAAAATATTATTTTGGTTTGAAAAAATGTTTTAATCGCCAACAATTTATTTTTTTTGTATTGAAAACAAGATTAATTCGCCAATGGAAATAATTTATTGGTTTGAAAAAAGGTTTTAATTGCCAATGAAAAATATTTCATTGCTTTAAAAAAATTGCAATTCACTAGGATTTTCCATATAATTCTAGCAATTAGAAAATATTCGCCGATTGGGATTATTCTTTTTCCCAAAAAACAAAAAAAATCGCCATTAAAATTAATATTTTTATCGGTAAGTATACAAGATTCGCCAGGATTTTACACCTTCACTTAGGGGGTTTTCTTAAATTTTTCCCTAATATACAATTCCATTATCTACTACAAAGGAAACATATATTGCAACAACATCATACTATGCACATGTGTTGTGGATGAAGAAAAAATTGAAGGATATCAAAGTATCAAATGATGAACCTATTTCTATATTATGTGATAATACAAGTTCTATCAATATCTCAAGGAGCTTGGTAATGAATTCAAGAACAAAAAATATTTATATTTGGTATCACTTTCTAAGAGAGAAGGTTGCGGAGAATGAGGTGAAGCTAGAATATGTGCATACAAAGGATTAAGTTGCAAATATTTTTAAAAAGTCTCATCCAAAAGATACTTTTGAGTATCTCTAGAAGAAGTTAGGGGTATTCCCCTCCTTTCAACTAGATTCATAAGTTGGCACATCTATCTAGGTGATATTTCAAGATACATTCTTGGTCCTTGATTGATGTTGAAGGCTACCTCTTAAGGGGGAGTCGGTAATAGTGTTGTTGGTGCAATCAGGTGGAGCATATTTTGTGCCCCTAAGAGGGAGAGTGTAGAAAAGTGAATGCAATGAAGAGAGAATAAAAATTTATTGTTGGTGTTGCAAGTGGTATCAAAGTGGTATATGTAGATGCCAAAAAGAAAAATTCTATGTAGATGATGTGTGAAAAGTGCAGGTGTTTCCCTTTGAATATCATCAAATGGGGAGATCAAGAGAGTCCAATATAGGAAAGAGAGTTGGATAAGTTTATGGCCCTTTACTATTGATGTCAAAGGGGAGAGAGTTAGAGTGGTTGAAAAACCATAGTTCAGAAGAGTATTGGAAGAGAAAGAGCTAGAGTTGTTTGAGTGGGAGTCGGTTGAATATGGTTTGAAGACCATAGGAGGAGAGAGTGTTCAGGATCAAGAGAATGAGAGTATGAAGAGTTACCCCAGTTAGGGGGAGTGCTTCTTGTTGTAGAGTTTTTGTTGGTTACTTTTTTTGTTCATGGTTTTTCAAAGATCTAGTGTTTCCATCAATGAAAAGGGGGGAGATTATTGCAAGTATGTTTCTGGTGTTGTTCATTGATGCCAATTATATGGAGATTGTGTGTTGGAGTTGTTGGAAGGATGCTATTGTTTTCATAGTTGGGGAGATTGTTGTCAAGTGCTTGTGCTAGTATGGATGTGTTGTGGTGTTTTCATTGATGTCTTGATGGATAAGAGTTGTAGTTACAGTAAGTTCACTTAGTTTCCAAGTTCTTTTGAGAAAATCTGAATAAAAGAGTGTGTAGTGCGACAAAGGTGTGTTCAGTGTTGTGCTCCGAATTTCTTCATGGTTGAAGATATGCTTGTGTGGTTTGGATGTGATGATCAAAGGTGTTTAGATGTTCTATATCCATAGTTTTAGGTTTTGGATCATTTTTTAGTGAAACTTGTGTTTGATAGTTTATTTGTCTGTGTAGAAGGTTATCTAGGAGAAATAAGATTTCTTTGCATTTATCCATAGTAAATTTTCTTGTCTTGTGGATTTGGGAATGAGATTATATTTTTATAAATTCCTTCCCTTGAGGTTTGAGGTGTTCCACAAGGTTGATTAGTAAGTTGTGTTCTATGTCAGTATGTTTGATTGTACAAAATAATGGTGTTCTCAGCTTTAGGTGGTTGAGGAAAAGTTGTAGAATATTCTAATGATGCTAGAATATTTTGAGATGTCATGTGGATGCTATGAAGTGTTTTTGTGTGGTTTGTGTGACCTAGAGAAGCATGTATGTGGTCACTTGTAGTGTTAATTTAGGTTTGTCTGACCTAGAGTGCTAACACTATTTGTGAAGGTGCCTCATGGAATGTAAATGTGTTTAGTATGGTGATATAGATTTGGGTCCTAGTTAACCATTTTTGTGGTCATGCTTCACTTCTTTCCACCATGGAGGTGTTTGGTGCTAACCTATTTTGGTGTTGAACATTTTAGGTGCATACGTTTCATTAAGGATAACCTAATTGAGATTTTTTAGGTCGTGGATGGTATATAAGAAAAGTAAATTGTTGGATATGAGTGTGGATATATAGAAGGTTTGTGAAATATGTGAATTTGATTAAGTGTGGTGATATGAGTGTGAGGTTAATTCCTATGACTCCAATGTAGTGAGAAAAAGGGTCTAGGTTTTTAGTGTGCTTGAAGTTACTGGAAGTAGTGATCTGAAGGTTGTAGATGGAATAAGGTTTCAGTGGTGGATTTATCCTATTGCCTTGAGATAGTGAATCTCTTTGTAACAATCTTCTTCTATCTTCTTTCTTCTTGGCAGTGAGCCACTTGGTAGTGAGCCTTTCTTCTTTTTTTGGGCAGTGAGCCTTATTATATTAGGTGTTGCAATTCATATATATATGTGAGCTAATCCTCATTGTGGTTTTTCCCTTATTAGGTTTTCCACGTAAATCTAGTTTTCTTATGTGTTTGGATGTGTTTTCATTACTGTTTCATATGTTTACCTTCTGCTAATGCATGATAAGGGTTTAAGGGCTATCAAGGGTTTGAATCATATTGAGGGATTGGATTTTTTTTAAGCATACAACTGATTCACCCCCATCTCATTTGTCCTATGCATCTAAAATTTGAAGCCTTAAATCCTCCACTAAATATTTCATACCAACTAATAATCACTCCTTGAAGTTTAAAATGTATAGAGAAGGTCAAAATTACTTACTTATTTACCATTAGCAAAAAGCTCTAATTTTGTTGTAAAAACCCTTGTTCATATGGAATTTTGCAAAAATTTCACAATAGTATATTTCTTGTGTTTTTAATAATGAGAAGTGAGGTAATTAAGCTAGTACCCTTGAGAAATTTGTAGATACAGATCAAATTGATCATAAATGTTCTTGCATGCTTGAATGCATGACAAGTGGTAACTGTTCTCCATTTTTTAATATGGGTCATTAATTTTTGAAGGTAAAAAATGATCACGGGAATTTGAAATTCCTTTCATGATGAGAAATATTTCTTTCCTTTTGTACAACTTCAAGACACATGCCATCATTTCAAGAACTCATGAGAATAAAAGAAAAATATTTGAGCCTTCCCCAATAGTTATTTTCTCCATGAAACATTGGAAGTGAACAAGATTAGACATGTGACACAATTTTGGGTGTTTGGGGGACTGAATTCATGGTTCAAAATCACTTTGTGAAGGATATATATAGCATGACATAACCATAATTCAACATATGACATTGACTAGGACAAAAATGGGGCCCTCCGTAAGTTCTCCTTCGGGCGACTTAAAAGACATTTAAAAGCATGTGCATAAAAGAACAACTCAATTCACTAGGGAAGAAGGGGATCACCAATGAATGATAAAGGGGGATTTTCTAGAAGAATTAAGTTACTTGTGAAAAAAAAGCTCTTGATTTGATTGGTCAGAGACCCATACATGTCAACATTGTATGGAGGAAAAAATTCCTTTCATAGGTTCAAAAGAAGAATAAGAACACATAAGGAGTTTCAACGAACCAAAGAGACTATGCAAAATATCAACATGTATCCTATGGGACCTGATTAAGTGCGAAGCCTTATAAAATTTAATAAAATCATGTGATAGTAATGGACCTAGCCGAGACTCTAGGGAAGGGGTTGATAAACACATGGACTAAAGGACTGAAAGTTGTATCTTAAAAGTTGGGAGACCTAGGTTAAAAGTCATTGATAGAAAATAAGAAAAGTGCAAGGGCCTTAGCTAGATGCTAAGGTTTTGATGAAGGTTGAGGGTTTTTAGAAGCCCTTATGCATAATTGATAAAATGAACCCATGCAATTTTAGGATTTTTAGGAATTTTACTAGTTATGGTAATTCCAAAGGCTAAAAATTGAGTAAGACCACTAGTCTCACTCCATGAGGCTCTACCTTACCTAAAAATTTCAAAAGGTAACAATTTCCTTAATACACCAAATTCTCAACAAAAAATGAGGAACAACTTAGGGATTCTTAGAAAATATAATCTAGCCAATTATCCTTTTAATGTGTAAGAACTCAAAAAATTAAGACTTAACAACCCCAAAACTTATAAGGAGACATCCAAGGAGGCAACCAACACAAAAAATAGGATAAAAGATATGGTATATACTAAAATCAATCTCAATTATGATTAATATAAGGGTTAAATAAGCTAAAAATACCATGAAAACATGATAAAAAAGGGAACAAAGAACGTTTACTAGGCTCAAACATCAACTATTATTAAAATAGAATACATAGAATAGAAAATTATTCATTCAAGAAATGTATCCCTTCGAGAAATAAGCTAGGAGTACCTCTAAACTACCATGGAGAAAATCTTATAGACACCAAGATGAACTCAAGTAAAAATCCAACAAAATATAGATTTATGAATATAATATAATAAATATAAATAATATGTGTAAAATCACTTAATAATGCACCATGATACCCTTAAACTAAGTCAAACTTAAGCATAGTTACAATTTTTTTATCTAAATGACATAATATGTGCCTTTAAGTTATCTAGTAATATGTACTCAATGTCTACACACCTCAACAAACACTCAACTAATGATAGAGAACTAGGAGAAATAGTCACATGACCACATAAAAAGAACATTGAAAAATATTAAAGCAAGGTGGAACTAGTGAAACACTTACCAAACATGGGATGAAATCACCATGATGAACCTATGAGAAGGGGAAAATAAAATCCAAATTCAGCCATAAAATACTAACCCACATAATGGTCTCTCAAAAACACAACACAAGGGTAGGATGAGTGTGGTGGTGCTTTTTCAAATTTTATCCCTTTGAACTATTTTTGATCCTTTAAAATTTCTAAAGTTCTTATGTTTTACAAGGGTTTCTTTAAATTTTTGTATTAGGGATTTGGAAAAACCATAAACCCTCATTGAAAACCTAAGTCTTGGTCAATCCCTTGCACCTTTCTTATATTTGGTCCTTGACATTTGGCTTTGGTGTCCTAGTATTTTAAGTTATGTCTCCAAGGCTTCCATCTCATTTATTGACTATCCTCCTTTCCTAGTATCTTATGTTATTCCAATTATCGCACATGATTTTTTAACCTTTAAGTCACTTTAGCTATATTCTTAATAAGGTCCTTTATTCCGAAATAATTATCTCCATGAATGAGAGAAATGATTTTTGTATTTAAAATAAGAAGGGGCCATATTTTTTGCATAAAATTAAATCTTCACAGAGTAATGTTAAGTTTAGCCTTTATTTCTCCAAACTTCTGAAATTGCACCATGTGTCTTGTCTAGTTTGGTCTTATTATTTTGCAAAGAAAATTATTGTTGGGGAAGCATATAAAGTATTCCTTTTTCACACGAGTCCTCGAAATGTTGACAACTATCTCAGTGCGATGCAAAAGAAAGAAAGGATTTTCTCTTCGTGAAAAGGATTTCAAATCTCCACGATGATCATCGATCTTTAGCAAATTAATGGTTCAAATTCAAAATGAAGAACAACTATTATTGGTTGCACCTTCAAGAAAGTTAAGGTATTTATGGTAGATTTTATTTGTATCTACCAAACTCAATAGGGTATTGGCTTAATTACACCCATTTGCATCATTCAAGACATAGAACAAAGATTCTAGAGAAAAATTGTTACAATTATTTTTTGTGAACAAGAGTTTTCATGAAATTTATAAGGTTTATAGTAAGAAAAAAATTTGTAAGGAAATTAAAACTATCTTTGTGCATTTTGATATAAAAGGGTAGATTTTTCTAGTTTGCTAGAATCAAAAAGTGAATTAGGGGTCCTAAAAGTAGTGAATTGTTTAAAATTTAAAAGAAGTCATCTCATAAGTTCTAAAATGTTAAAACCTACTTTATAAACACTAAAACCCTAAGAAATTATTCATGGCTAGAACTTCAAGGGGTGTGAAAAAGAGGGTTAGATGATGAAATTATGGCTTAAATACTCAAGTCATCCAAGAGACCTAGAATGTCACAAGGTTTAGAAATTATAATAGAAAAAATCTTGGATAAGAATGAAAATTATAGGGATTCCATTATCCCAATTCAGGGTATGCCCCATTCAAACATGATTTTACGAAGTGCCTAGCTAATAGGCCTATCTACAACATCTATATACTAGGGCTTGGGAGATAGTCTATGCCAAATATATTCATAAATGTGGACCTTATTAGAGGGATTGCATACACATATAACCCTGAGAAGAGGACATTGTTCACCACATATGGGAAGTTTTTGATGGATCTGGACAAAGCGTATATTTATAAGATATTCGATTTGGACCCTAATTCTTATTTTATAATAGATATAGGAAGATTAGATAGATAATTATATAGACATAGGGATAGTTATAGAGTGAAGTGACTACCAAGTTTTAGGCCTAGAAGGCCAAATAGGGAACTAAGAAGATTTTCTAGTGGAGAATTGGAACCATTTAGTTATGATATGTTTGAAGACTATTTCACAAGAACATACTTCTCCCTTTTCTAAGAATTAGGCTTGGATTGCATACCTTAGATGCCAATGAATTTGATTTTATTATCTTTTAATATTTAGAGCAGGGATGTTAACAAACCTTATGATTATGCAAGTTATGTTGCTGATGAAATTCAAAGAGCTTTGAGATCTATTAAGAATGACAATAACATAGTCAACTTTAAATGGTACTCTTTGTTGTGCCACATCATATTTTTTAGTGGAAAGAAGATCTGGTCCAACCACATGTAGATACGAGCCCTAGATTAACATAAAAGATGATTAATAGTATAGAGTAGACCTACATTTGGGACAAAAATTGTGAAAAATCTAATTATCTAGTCTTTAAGGAATTTTTTGTTAGGGAGGTTCTCAAATTTGTCTATCCTATGGATTATATAGTTTAGAGGAAGTGAGGAGGTTTTTAAGGCCTAAGTATCTTCTCCCAAAGGTGGGAATCAAACACAACTAGGGTGAATAGTTATTTTACTTTGATGTAACTATAATTTAGGTATATGGTTCCCTAGTTAAACCATATGTACTCCCCATAACTATGCTAGATAGAATTGAATTTTTGGAAATTACATGGAAATTGAATGATTCCATCAAGACTCATTTTAGGAATTATAAGAAACATTCCATTCTGCCTTCCATAATTTTATTTTTAGATTTTCAAGTCATGACAAGGGATAGATTGGAGTTTCTAATAAATAAACTACTCCCATATACAATGAGGGTAGATAAATTTATAAGGTGTGATCTTGAGTAGTTCATCCATGAGACTAGGACTAGTTTCAAGTTAGTAATAGTTTTGCATGAGCTTGATAATTTGAAAGACCTAATCAATAATTTCTCTATAGAGGGGAAAATTGCAAAGAGGAGAAGAACATGGGTAAAAATTTAAATTGTTGAGACAAAGAGAAAGTAGGAAGATCCTTCTTTCAAGGGGTTTTATTTAGAGATTGAGGATCCTATCGTTAGGATCATGAGAATGTTGGATAATGCAAATATTTTTCTTACAAATGTGCCTATTCTACTAGTAAGTGCAACTAGCCCTTCTATTTATCAAGAGGGCATGCCACAAATCTCAAAAAAGGTCACTCCATTGCAACAAATAGCTCCAAGGGTGATCTCACTTATGGATTACCCCATAACTAAGGATGATTTACTTGAGGATCTAGATATAATAAAAATTGTGAATCTACCCTCAAGAGTTTTAGCAGAGAGGCCTTTAGATGAAAGGATGCTCATAAATTTTGAGATTGGAGGACAAGTGGTAGATTATGCAAGGGCTCAGGCTTTCTTAGGATTTATGCAAGATGAAAAATTCATCACCACTAAGGATTTTGATGATTTTTTCCTTAAGAATAAAGGAGAAGATTTACAACGTACAATGCAAGACCAAAATATCATTAAGGAAAAGAAAAAGGAGCTTATTGCAAAATTTTGGATAAAGGTTTAAATGCATAAATGGATACTATCACACCACAGAGAGGCAAAGAATTAGTGAGGAGTATTGTATGCTTACCCTTTACAAGGTGGGATATATCATTTGAAATAAAATTTTATACTATCCAGAGACAAATATGGAATAACCTTGTGCTACAATCGAAAGAGAAACTTGATGCTCTTTATTTTGGATCTAGATTTAACCTGAGGCATGATACATTCACAATATGGTTTATTTCCTAGAGACCAATAATCCCCAAGTAATAAATGAACAAAATTAACTCATCATAAATTTAATTGTTAGAAGATTAGGGGATACTAGTTCCCCTCAAAAAACCTCCCTCGTAGTGAATACAACACTTTTTATAGAAGCAATAGTTAAAATATTGGAAGAATAATTGACAAAGGTCAATGCCATAAACTTGAAATTTTAGGAATAGATAAAAATGTTTACAAGATTTATACCACCTTAATAAGAAGCTAAATAATCATAGGACAAGGAATATTTAACCCTTAAGGTTAAAAGTTTAAGAGAAGAGCTCAAGCAGATCAAAGAAGAGACAAGAATGGCTAAAGGAGGAACCAAGAAAATCTTAGACTTAGTTGAAAACATATTAGGCCATAAGCTCTCTAACATTTTGAGACATGTTTATATGGTTTTGGATAATTATAAAATTTTGAAAGATGCATTCACCAACCATTCTAGAATAGGAGTTAGGTTGAAGTGCTTTCAAGTCATTTGGGCCCTAGAAGTTGCACTATTAAAGATTACTACAAATCACTCCAATTTTGATCATAACTTGATATCTCATATATTTTCTAAATATGATACTTTAGATGATATCATCCACCATAATAATAAGTTTCAAGCATTTATAAGAAGAGATATTGATGTTTTTGAAGGTTTTGAATATTTTCAGATACCTCCCATACTGGATAAAGGAGAGATGAAATCTTTCAAGGAATGGAGAGACAATTTTGATAATATCACATCTCTTGTGAATGTACAAATAAATAAGGATGATGAATTTAATGCAAAGTAGTTAAACATTATCATGTAAATCATCTCGAAGCTTGAATACAACATAGCTGGTTTCTATAACATGGTACAAGTATTAACAACTGATGATCAAATAGATCACGTAATTAGATCTAATCAATTTATCCCACTGGGAAGTGACATGCTATCGAAGTAGGATGAACATAAAGAGAAGATTAGTGTAGAGATTTTAGTTTGTTTTCAAGTGGTCATCACCAATAAGCATAACTACAAGATAAAAAATTTAGAGCGAGAATATTAGATTTACCCTATCAACTTCAAGAGGCAATTTTGATCAAATCAAATCCATCCATAAATATAAATTCTCTTAATGAGTTTTAATAGTTATTGCAATGGTTACCTTCTCATGTTTAAATGTATTTTATCTTTTGTGAAGGTGTCACCACTTAATTTTTGTCTTTTGTATGATAAGTAGTAGAATAAGGTTTTTATATTGTTGCCCCCTTCTATAAAAGGTAATTATGAGCCTTATTCTAGGATTAGAGTCCTTACGCTTTTAGCAAGTAAATGTATAGAACTATTCTTGTATATTTAGGTCTTTTGATCTTTCAAAAAGATAATATTATAAATTTTCTCTATAATAGTAATAAACAATTCAATTTTATTATTTATATGAACACAAGTCATATTATTGATATCTCCATGTTGTAAAACAATATCTTTTGAATCTTGTAAAATGCTGCTTAGCTTTCCATTTTTCCTTCTTATGGACCTGGAAAGCTCGGTGGACAAATGTAATGCGGTGGCTTGTCATAATCCCTATGATCTCTCGCCTCTCCTGCTCCATCAGGGGCTTATCCTCTGCCTGTACCATTTCCATCTTGCTCTCTACCCGCCTAAAGCCATTACTGTCCATGTTGAGAACATTGAACCCATCTCCTCGATTCATATCTCCCTGGCTGAGTCCAAGAGCCCTCCTCGGACTGACAATGTGGGGAGTGTCAAAACCAATTTAGCCACCAAAAAGCTTAAGGGTGGATTAGGTATGGCTCATGCTAGTGTGGCAGAAGGGCTCTATGAGCTAAAGGCCACCCAGGTTGGCACGAATGATAATGTCACTAAGTTGAGGAAAGGTAAGGAGAAATGCATGCAGGCTATGACTGTTAAGGAGGGCAAGGGAAAGAATGCTGTTGGAAAAGATTCCAGAGGGGATACGGTCATGGGGATCACGACACTGACTGGTGGGGAAAGTGTTAGGAGGAGATCGGGGAGGTTGGCCAAGAATAGCAAAAAGAGGTTAATTATTGAGGACTCAGAGGTGGAGTAGTCTGACAGCAAGGGCTATAAGGAGGAAGAGTCTGATGATGAGATTGATGACACGGGAGAGAGGTCCCTGCCTACTCCAATGGACAACAAGATTCCTGGCCATGGTTTTGACTCACACACTCCACTGGTGAATGAGCCTAGTGGGATACATGAGACTAGGGATATTGGGGAAGATGTTGACATGCTGGCGAAGAGATTGAACACCCTGGACAAAAGATTTAGGGGCTTGACTCGCTTCATAATAAAACTGAGCCAATTTGTTACTAGTGCACTATCAAATGTCATAAAAGAGGAATTGGAGGGGAATAATAGCTAGGAAAATAAGGAATGGGTGGGTGATGAGGCGGTCGACCTCCTGATCAAGAATTGGGATGAGGCCAGTTAGCTGCTCCTGTTGCTGGTCTGTCGGCTGTTGGTGTGCTGTCGCTGGGCTGTCTCTGGTTTTTTTGCTTTTCTGTTGATGTTTTCTGTTTATGCTTAGTCCTTTTTTGGCCCTAGTGGCTCGTTGTGAGGGGTACATCACCCCGTAAATGTTGTTTAACTTTTCAAAAACAATATCTTTTGAATCTTAATAGTGAAAGATAATCAAGGTTCTCATTGTACATTTTCTATAATAGATGTTTGATTGTTGGATTCTATTCAGTTAAAATTGCTTTCAGTTGAATAATTAAAGATATTGTGATTATGATAGGGATTTTAAGTAAGATTAAAAATGTGGTTGATTTGTTGGTTTTATTATTGTAATGCAATAAGAGTGTGAAAGACCATTGAATTAGTTTTTAGTTTGTTATCAAAAAATTTGCTTCATTCTTGATTTTGCAATAGATAAAACACAAGTCAAATTAATTCACAGAATCAAAACCTATGTAGAATGAACCTTGTACTATCATAAATTGTCACCCATGATAATTTCACCTTATGTTTGGTACCTCCCTTAAATTATTGGACCTAATTGAGTATTTAATTTCCTAAATTATCTATTCTATGGCCTATTTTTGACTATTTCTAAGGAATTACAAGTAGGAATTAATTGCATTGATCTAATACATTGCCCTCAACACTAAGTGTCCTAGAAATTAGGTCTAGGACACTCACGTCTTGGGTGTGAGTGTTCTATTTTACCTCTAAATTGAAATATGCCAATTGTGGTAATTTAATATTTGAATTTCAAGTGTCCAAATTTAGACATCGAGATTTAATTTTTGAGAAATTAAATAAATGCCTATAAATACCCAGTTATTGCATAATTTCAAATAAATCTAGCAAGAACAAGAAATATATTGGAAAACTTATGATCAAGAGCATTCAAGGGCAAGTCAAGATTAGCATTTTAGAGCTTTATTGTAGCAATTCAAGATCCTAACATCATGTCCAATTCTATGTGAGTTTATGTATGTTCATGTCATCATTATTTTGTGAAGGCTAAAACTTTTGTAGGTCTCCAAATAATTCAAGAAAATAAAGAATTAAAGAAAGATCCAAGACCTTGAAGTGATGTGTATGACTTCAATCCTTCAAGGAAGACACTAAAGGGTGGTGAGTTGAGCACTTTGTGATTCCATCATTCCTTCCTTTCAATTATCCACTTATCATTGACATTGCCATTGTGGAAGTGGAAACACTTATATGGGGTTTGACTGAGGAAAGCCCCCAAATGGCCCAACATTTATTCTCTTTGTGAATATACAGATCTTAGGTTTGAAGGAGATTGAAAGTATCTTGAAGACAATTTATTCATTATTGCATTTAAAACCTTACACGTCAACTCACAAAAGTTCAGTTACAAAAATATTTGATAATGTTCTGATAGATTTAAAGGTAGCAATCCGAATCTTAGATCCAACATCAGAGGACCTCAAAAATAGATCCAAAAAAACATTACAAGGACAATCACACCCTAGGAATTTGTGTCCATTTTCTGTACTAAATTTTAAATACAGGTGCATAGTGTCCTACTGTACTCATTTTTATTGTCTAAATTTGTCTATAAACTTCTATATCTTCTATATTTTTATCAAAACAATAATTTGCATTATTAACTTATTTAGATCATTGCATTTCACCATTAGAAAATTTCTAGATTTGGTTAAGGGCTACACTATTTTGTAGTGCTTTTGTGTTCTTTACTTCATTTATTGCATTGTCATACTTTTCTCCATTATCATTATCTTGGTTGTCCGTGGAGGTGGGAACACCAAAATGGGGGTCTGACTGAGGCAGACCCTTATACAACCCCCAACAATTTTCCTCTCTCTTGTGTGCAGGTGGAAGTGTTCTTGGAGCTAGCTGGCAAACGAGAACCTTTGTGAGATCATTATTACCATCCTCACTCTTGTGTATTTACTTTATCATATTCGCATGTATAGTGTGTACTTCATAGTGTTGTTTTGGCCCTTTAAAGGTAGCTAGCTAGGTCGTTAGTCTATTCTCATGTGTTTAACCTTGTCTCTTTAGTCCTCTAGTTGTATGGACACCAGCATGTCGTGCTATCATCCTGGAGTCGCGATTTCATCCTCGGGTAGAGAGCTCCTTGAGACACAGTGTTGACCCCAAAAATTGACTTGCCTAGCCCCATTTCAAGTCTCAGATCTATAGAGTGATCAAAGGACCTTAGAGTCATCATCATTATCATCCCGTGTTTCCTAACATTCCTTTTTGCTGGGGTAAGTTAGGGTAACCTTCTTCTCTTGGCCCTCTGTGACATGGGGCCTTGACATGGTTGGTCCCCCTCTCTTATAGGAACATCTCATGAAAATGTGCCATGGGCTAGTGAGTTAGATCTTTTCTTACAAATTATTTGACCAGTTTGATTTTGTATTTTGAAAATGTTAAGATCACCACATAAGTTATAGTATATAGCTCAATATTTATTCCTAAAGCAATATGTAAATATCTACACCCAGTGTCTAGCAATGTATGGAATGATATGGGTGGATGCATGGATAATTTAATGGATGATGGATAGGTATGCGAAGGATGCCAAGGATTATCTTGTGATAGGATAACATGTTTGGATAGAGTATGCCTCTTTGTAAAATGCCTCATAGCTCAAATAATGCTGGTTAGGATAAGATTAATGATAGTTACCCATGTCAATATGTTTACCATAGGCAAGTGTGAAGTACATACCAAACCTTTTCCAAGATCAAGATAAGTTAGCCTGGATGAAAATGGATTGGATAATCAATCATGGATTTATTATCGATAAGATCAATGGAATTTGGGATTTATTATGGATGGGATGAGATGCTTGATTCTACTCATGATTCCTTTTTTCTAGGTTTTCATCATGGTACTTGTCCAAAGCACCACCAAAGTGGTTCTCACTAGAGGAGGATTTTTCTCTTGACTATCTTCTTGATTTTTTGATTTTTTTGATAATTTTTTTGAAATTTTATGCTCATGTTGAGTCACTTGGTGGTACTGATGTAGATGTTGTTGGTGTTGATATAGATTTTGTTTCTATCATGATGTGCCATCAATATCCTAATTGGAGAATCTAATTTTCTAAGATACAATCACTTCAATGTAACCCCTATATATTTTTGTCTTCTTTATTAATACTAGAGTTAACCTTACCTAAATGCGCACATCATGGTAGAGTGCCCTTAGAGTCCTTATGATAAATATTTTCTTCCAATACATGATCAATGTGAGTGTTGGATACCATGTATGTCGAAGTGGATGGTGGAATGCATTGAGGAATATGAGAAGTAGATTGATTAGTTGATAGTTTGGAATCTTTGATTCTCCAAACTTGGCATGATGAGAAATGATGGGTGGATATGGAAATTTGATTGGGACCAACTTCTTGATATACCTTGTAGGTCTCTCTTAAAGCTTTCTTTTATATTGATGGACAGTTTTGATGGATGAACTTCCCTTTTTTATTTTTTCCCATAGGTTTTTTGACTGATGGGGTATGACAAGGATGATTTCATTTATTTTTCTTTGGTATCCATTTAAATTTTTCTTGTCAATTTTTCTTTGCCAATTCTTTTACTTCAATAATTTTTTCTTTTCTTTGATATAGACCTCTTTCTTGTGGTTGGTTCCAATTAGTGGGTGGAAAGATGTGTGGATGATGATTCATGATATTAATGGTTGCAATGTTGGTATCCATTTCATCATAAGGACTCTTCATGCTCCCCACACTAGATAAATTTTCTCCCAGTATTATGAGATTATTACTGACATTCTTTGATTCTACTGCTAACAAACCATTTCCTTGTTGTTCAAGATTTCTTAGCTTTGCTGATTTTTGATAATACTTGATATCCTCATAATCAATTTATTCAATCTCTATGGAGGATGTGTCTGATTTTGATGCTTCTTCAAAAGGTGTTGATTCTTTACAATCTATATAGGAGTCTTCCTCATGATCCATTTCTTCTTGCTATTCAAAGGATTTTTCTGATTGATCATCCATGTAGAGGCCTTCTTCATGATAATTTTTTGATATTCTATGGATTTTTCTATGATTTGATCATGTGTAAGGATATTAAGAGTAGGAGAATATTTTTCCTTGGTAATGATATCAAGAGTATGAGGCTCTTGTTTTGGATGAATATCATCTACATGTCCATTAGGAGTTAGCATCCCATGGGTAGATGGAGGACTATGTGATATATAGATATGATCATTATTTGTGACATCTTGTATGGATTGGAGAATACCCATTAAATCATGACTTAGTATCTTGGAGATATGGATCCTTGATCTTGACTATGTGTGGTGTTATCTTCAATATGCTTTGGTTCATGTTCTTGACATGGATCAATTTCAAAGGATAGATTGTTTTCAAAAGGTTCTTGAATGTATTCATTACGCATGGTTGTTGGCTCAATATTTTATTGATCTTCAATTGATTTTGGATCAAGTGTTGAATTAAGGATTTATTCAATGTTGACAACCATGAGGTCAAATGATGTTTGTATGTCTTAGAAAGGACCATTGCTAGAATTTTGTGAAAGATGTTTATGCTTTGAAATAAATTCTTGAGGTATGTCATCTAACACATTGGGTAATGTAGAGACATTGTCAACATGATCTTTGGTGAATGAATATTGAATTTTATCTCAACAATTGTGGTAAAAACCTTGTCGATGTCTTCAACCATGAGATCAAATGATGTTAATTTATCTTGGAATGGATCATTGTTAGATATTGTTAAGGGATTCTAATCATGATTATGAAGTGAATCTTGATGTATGTTGATTGGATCATTATATGAGGTATATAAATTATCAATATGATCATCTAAGATTGAAACTTGATCATTGTTGTCAACAATTATTTTTTCTTGATCAATAAGGTATTGGATGAGGTTCTTGAGTTTGATACAATCTAACATGTCATGACCTTTTATGCTATGGTATTTTCAATAATAATTATCATCATACCATGAGAACTTGAAGCTAGGTTCACCCCCATTTAATGAGTCTGGAAGATTGATAAGTTTAGCATGGACAAACGTGTTTAATTTTGATTCAATTGGCTCCCCTTAAGGAGTGTATTCATGTTTTGTGATGGTGTTGTTATCCTGTGAAGCTTGTGCTTGTTGTGTTTTATCTTGTTGTGATTGATTGTGTTGTCGTAGGGATAGACCTTTTTGTTAATTTTGTCCTTCTTGATATCCAATATCTTGATGTTGGATATATGTTGGTCAATTTTGTGGATACAATTCAATGTTTTGATAATTTTTACGAAGAGTGTATTGATTAGGAGGTGGAGAATTTTTTTGGAGAAGTGTATCAACTATTTTGGTAAGTGAATTGAAGGAAATTTGATGTTGTAGATATTGCTCTTGAGATTTATTTTGAAACCCTTGTTGTAGTTGATTTTGGTATGTATTTTGAGGATGTGGTTGATGTTGTTGATATTGAATGATTTTTTGAGGTGTGAATGTATCTATCCCATATTTCACCAAGTGCGAATTTGACATGTTCATATTTGATATGTTTACATTTGGTATGTTCATGTTTGATATGTATTGATCTGGTGAGATAACGGTGTTTTGATGAAGACTCATGCTTTGATCATTTGGTTGATAGATTCATAAGTTTTGACATTTATTTAAATATATCATGTGATAAGATGTTCCAAAGTTTTGATTTGGAATACCCATATTTGTTGTGTCATTGTAGTTTGTAGGATATGATGACCCCATGTATGGATTGTAGGGTGGAATTATGGAACCTCTAGGATCAAGCTCATTCATTCCAAAGATTTGTCGATTTATGTTACTCATGGTAGATAAATTTTGGTTTTTCTCCATGTCTCTCTTTGTGTTTTGATCTTGTTGTAAAAGTGAACCTCTAAGGTGTTTTGGACCAATGATGTGAGTGGATGATTAAAGGGGTGAGTGATATGGATCATGAACTTCTAAACTTCGAACAGAACTTAAGACTTAAAGGATTGATGTTTTGATGTCTTGGATAAAATGTGATAATGAACTTGTAGATCTAAAGGTTGACTTATGACCTTTAAGATAGACTAGTTTAAATGTTTGATGACTAACTTAACTAAGTATATGAAAAAGGATTTGTTTACACACAAATAGCTAAGTTAGGGGATTGATTTGAGGATATACTAAGTCTTAGAGTGTTGATGTGTCCAAAAGTTTCTAAAGTTGTTTGTGAAGTGGAATGTGTAATGTGTGAAGATGGATGAGATGTTTTGACCAAAAGTGTGTTAACCTAAAAAGGGCCCTTTTTTTTTACAAGACCAAGATGGTGAGAAACATGCTTTACCTTTAAAGTGATAAAACCTTAAGAACTCAATGTTTTTATAATAGTACTTGGACTAAATTTTTTGGAAATACTCTCCTTGTTTCACTTTGTTGTTGGGTGAGTCAATGTGTTTCAAACAAAAGTCCACTATGTGGTGTGTTCATTTGGTTTCAAAATTTTGATTTAGTGATATTTATTTGACCACATCAAGAATTCTTAATTAATTTTAAACTAAAATGTCTATGTCTAAGCTACTTTCATTCCACAAATTCCAATATTTGAAAATCAAGAAGCTAAGGCCATAGTCTCCTATGTTGAATTTGGAATGTGTGAATTAAGATATAAGTCCAAATATCTAGAAGCCTCTAAAGATAAAATCCTTAGGGTCTATAGTGTAGGAAACATTATCCCTTTTCCACACTTAATTTGGGAATAATAATAAATAAATGATCTTAATTATGCCTTAATTTAGTGTTGTAATATATTTTTCATATTCACATTAAGTTTAGGGCCCCTTTTAATAAAATGGACTTAATTATGCCTTATTTTGGTGTTGTAAGGTGTACCTTTACACTTTCACACTAATCTAGGGCTTCATTAATTGATTGAGGTATTTTCATTAAGTGGCCCCTTTAATTCAAATCCAAGCCTACTTAAATGTGAATTCTGAGGGATCAAACCTGACATTCATAAATTCCATTACACAAAACTTAACTTTTGAAGATGTGTGTACTAGGTAAGTGACCTAGGACTCATTCTGTATAGGGAAAATGGGTCCTCACTTAGCCCTATGGCCCTAATTTTTCATAATGTTGAAAATTTCCTGAAGTGTGTCCTAGGTAAGTGGCCTAGGATCCATTCGCCCTATGGTGAATGGGTCCTCACTTAGACCTAGGAACCCTCTTTGAAATATGTTTTTTGTGGTATTTTAATGATTTCAAATCTATAATTCAACGTCGGCTTGTGATATTTTAATTTTGAGAATTAATCTTAAGATACTTATAGATACAAGGTTGTTTCACTATGTTTCACTGAGGAATTTTTATGAGAGCATTCCTAATAGAAAACTTGTAATCAAGAGAGAATTCAAAAGCTATTCTAAAGCATTCAAGGGTAGATTTGAAGAAGATTATCACAACAATCAAGATTCCATTGTCATGTCAAATATTTATTGCATCATGCACGTTGTTTGAGCTAATATGTTGATGTAGTATTCAACATAAATTCAAGCATATTCAAATGAATTATCTCTAATCAAGTTTCATGATCAAGATCTACATTTATTGAGGCCACTTCATGGAAGTTTTCAAATTTGTACTCCAAGGTTTCAATTGAGATTTGGTGAGTTGTTACATATTGTTGTTCATTCATCATTCCTTTATGCTTTTATTTATTTCAAGGTGTAATTACCAAGACAAGGTTTGACCAAGAAAAACCCCCATTCCCTAAGAAAATAATAGTTTTCACTCTTTGATGTGTGATTGCAAGTTTTAGGTTGAAGATCAATTGGAGAGAAAAATTGAAGAAAGTCGCAAAGTTTTCACAGTTACAAGAAAAGTTGTCAAATAATAGAAACTGAGCTACAAGATTTATTTTCAGTTTTCCAATAGTGATCAAGTAAAATCAGGGAATACTAACATAGAAGAAAAAACCCAAACACTAATTTTCAGGAGTCCTAGCCAGGGCCCATTCACCATAGGGTGAATGAGTCCTCAGCGAGGTCTAAAAAAGAATCTTCGGTGATAGGTACACAACATTTTTCCCTTTCAAAATCTTTGTTTTGACTATTAGTTGAGTTAGATTTGGTTATTGTTTCTCATTTTCACATTAAAGAACACATTTTGAATGAAATTGGAGAAATAGGCACATCATACCTCCTTTATTTCATTTTGGTGAATCTACTTTTTCTATATTTCATTATGCTAAACCCGACCTTTTGAATCTGACTTTGATCCTTGCTTTTTCTGATTTTGGAGTCCTTTTTCATAGTAGATTTAGATCTTGCATTCATTTGCATTTATTTACATTGAATTAGGTCTCATTTAGGGTGTCTTGTCTTTGGATTTCATTTAAGGTTTTAGGATTATATATTTTGCATTATTTAAATCTAAAAACTACAAAAAAATTAGTCATCTTGTATATCATATACATCATATTAACTTGCATTTGAAAATTGAAATGAAAATTGGATATCAAACTAGCTTTTCTAGGTTGTATTTTTGTCATAATTTGCACTCGCATTCCACATTGAACTCATAGAAAACTGAAACTGAAACTTGTTGTAAAAAATCATAACCTGGAAACTATTTAAAAATATATAAAGTTTTGTTTCAAAACCCTAATCCAGGACCCATTCACCCTAGGGCGAATGAGTCCCTGATTAGGTCATAATCTATTTTTCTAGGCATTAAAATGTCTAGTTTTGCATTTCAACTTTTTGCTTTCATATTTTTCTTTCTATTTCAAGAATTTATGTTTCATCAATCTAATCATATTTAGATTAATTTTGTAAAGTTGGTGTGTTGTGTGATTTCAAAATTGCATTTACAAGACTTCATTTTCAAATTTTTACATAGTTTAATCAACAAATCACCTTGTTTGTAATATGAAAATTGCATTTCACTTAACCCTCCTCCCATTTTGGGTTGGCATTGAGTTTGTAAAACTTGTATGAGCTTTACAACTTTGTGTCCTATTAACAATACTATTGTGATACATATTTTGAGACTCATGTCATCCTGTGATATAGCATTCATCATGTATCTTGGGTTTTCTAACTCTCTTTCTAATAGTGTTGATAATAAACCCCCTATGGATCATAGCATGCATACCTCATTTCCAATGACTTCCCTACCTACAACTAATGTGCATGATGTTATTCAAATCCTGCAAGAAAAAATAAAAATAATGGATGAAGGCCTAGAAAAGTTACAAGACTTTTTGCTTGCTGAAAAAAAGGATGTTAGTATCATTTCTACTTTACAAAATCTAAGGAAAATGATTAAAACTAAAAAAGGAATACAAATTTTCTATATCCTTAGTTTCTTCCTTTATGAGAAATTAAAAAATCAAAATAATGATAAAATACATGTCTCAATAAACTTTATTGAAGCTAAACCTCGTAAGGACTCAACCAAAATTCTTCTTGATATTTCTTTTTCACAAAAAACACATAATCAAACATGCACCTAATGATCCTCTTTACATAGCTTGAATAATCAATGAAAAGCATACTAATGGGATATTAATTGATCCCGTCTATGTAGAGAATGTGATTACTAAAGAATTCCTTTTTGTGCATGGACTTTAGGAAGACACATATGCCAAACTGAAATCATGGATCAAAATGCATAATGGCTTTTCTTTTCTTGCGATGGCCTCGATAAATCTCCCTCTAAACATTAAATGTCTCATTCACCATCATCAAACCAATTTGAAGTTAGGCTATCCATGGCTTCACTCCATGAATGTTGTCCCATCAGTTGTGCATAAGTGTTTAAATTTTCCCTTTGGCAATCAAATATTTATTGTGCACCATAGTGGCTTTAATCCTATGTCTTCACATGGAAACTTTTCATTGAATTTATTTTGGCCCGAGCCTATTGAACCTATTAGAACTCATGAGGACTACCTTTGCAAATCATATCAAAATTTTAAGGAAAATTGTATAGAAAAATTATCCATTAGAAATATTCCTCAACCCGTGATTGAGCCACCTATCCTTGATGAAACCATGATTGAACCAAAATCCCTTACAAAAATATAAAAGCAACCTACCATTTCATATAAGAGACCATGATACAACCAAAACAATCTCATTATGCATCCTAAGATAAAACAACTTTACAAAGCCAAAGAGTAAGTAGTTGATCAACCTCCTATGGTTCCTTTTGATCATCCCCTAAGGGAAGAAAAGAAACCTATAACTGACAAACCCATTCCTACATAATCACAAATCGACAAAATATTGAGAAGAAATTGAAATGCTAGAGAGCATAGCCATAAAGATGGTGCTATTCCTCATATGTTACAAACTAAAGAAAAAAAGAGCAACATAGAAAATCAAAATCCAAACTTATCTCTTGCCAGGTATGATGTCTCTTTTCCCTCACTGCAACGTAAACATGAATAAAATGTTAGAGACATTATCATTCGACCTCCTATTGTGATTAATCTAGATTATGAAATTGACATTGTAAAGATTGATAAACAAGTGCATAATGAGTTGAATTCATTTTTCTCTTATTCTATGAGATTAAATGATAATTATCCTAAAAATAGTGTTGAACTTGGTGCTTTTCCTAGTTCAGAAATTTCCATTGTCCCTTTGGCTAGTTATCTAACTTTCATGTATACTAATCAAGACTAGGATGTAGATGACCTATTATAGGTTGACTCACATGTGCCTTGATTTTTAATTTTTTTTCATGTTTTTGTAAGTAATTGCATGTATGTAATGTGATCCCCCATGCTATTTTGTTTGACTTATCTCTCTCTTTGTGCATTGTTCTATGTGTATCTACATTCTTCTCTATGTCATAAATATTTTATCTTTTTGCTTGTCTTGTGTTTTCCTTTTGGGGATGATGCAAGGCGTCAAAATATTTAGGTCTCTTTCATGTTGACCCAAAAGGATTTTTTTTTTTTCATTCTCTTTGTGTCATTATTCTAGTTCTATGAGTATTTGGAGAATGATGAATTTTTTGAGCTCTATAACAACATTGTAGGAAATATATTGTCATCAACAAGGATTGCACCCTAGTTGAGTTAGACTCAACCATCCTGTGTAACATGGAAAATTTTTCAAGTTGTTGGTGGCTTATAACAAGAACAAATATCCAAAGAGGGCTAGTTCCCTTAGTAGATCACCTAAAACTACTAAATTTTCTGAGAAAAGGGATAAAAGGATACATGAAATAAAATTCTAAGACTAAAAAGGTGACACACCAAAAATTTATGAATCTATTCACTGTTTCAACTCACAATAAGATCTAAAAGACATTTAATTTTCACAATTCCAACTAAAACATGCAATACAATAATGATTTGTATGAAGGTTTAAAATTAATGGATGTTGAGGGAAAAAAATGTTCAATCACAAATTCAACCTAATAAGATCACCTAACACAACATACAACCTGCATTACATGAAACTTCTATATTCACATTTGCAACAATGAGACATGGAAAAGGATTCGAAACTAGAATCAAAATTAAACATCAAATCATTAACTGCAAATGAGACAAAAGATGATGAAAAATTAATGCACTATTTTCTTTATTAATCTCAAAGGATCTTTTGTATCAAACTATGAAAGACGAGTTACAAAAAATCCAAACTCTCTGCAATACTCAAGAGAGGAAGAAGCAAGAACTTCCAATTTATTTTTTAAGAATTAAGGAGAAAAAATTGTAGTTAACTGAAATCCAAAATAGTAAGCAAATCATCTCTCACGAGTAGAAGGAAAAATCCATGAAAAGAGGGCATAAAACTGATCCCAAATGAGTGAAAATAGGTGGGAACTTTCCTTCCCAAGTGAATCTACCCAAAAGGACTCCAAAATCACTCAGATCTGATTGGAAAACCAAAATAGAAACTTTAGTTGACTCCATCTTTCTATTTTTCATAATGGGGACTCAAAAAAAAAAAGGGCAAGTAAATTGAAATTTCCTTAATGATTGTTTTGCCCTTGCTCTTTTCTCTGCATTTACATGACACTTACTAAATTAATTTATAGATTATTACTTTAATAATGCCTTACATCTTGTTTCTGCTTTAGTTGTGCAAAATGGAAAGAAAGGTCGACCTTGGCTTTTGATTAATCACTTTTTCAAAAGATACACAAAGTGTTTGATTTTATCATAAAAGAGACAAAAGACCTTAAGGAACCCCATGCCTAAGTTTTCAAAACATGAAAAGGTATTACAAGACTCTTGGGGTATTAATTTGGCATAAAATGATTAAAATAATGTGAAAAAACACCCATAAAAGGGCTGGCCAAAACTGTGGAAAAAAGAAACCCTAGAACAAAACTTTTGGCCTTTCTTTCATTTCATTTTCATTTGCAACTCTTGGTTTTGAGCGCAACCATGCCATGTTTTTATGGAGCTTTGAAGGATGTTTCTAGAGATTTCATGGAACTATCATGGAGATTTTGGAGGTATCTTTCATGGTGTTTCTAACCCACGGGTAAGTGTTCACCTGCTTATAAACACAAAAATCTCTTCGTTGCCTTCTTTTTTGAACACATTTTCTAATGTTTTACCCACGACCTACTATATTATTTTGCAATTTTACCACTAGCATACTTTATTAAGACCTTATATGTTTTGTGGCTGATATTGAGGGCTTCTAGACATTTGGAGGCAAGCTTCTCTACTAAAAAAAAACCTGAAACATGTATGAAGCCTGTGGGGTAAGCCTATTCTCTACATTTCTTATGAGAATAATCATTTCTTTTGCACTTGGAAAAAACTTGAAAGAAAATTAGGGAACTCTGTTTTTTTCCTTGAAAATTCTGGAAATAGAGATATCTAATTCCAGGTCGCAGCCTCTTAAGACCCCTATTTTTTCATTTTTCTAAAAATGAAATTGATGGGTACCTCCTCGAAATCATTTCTCTATGTAAAACCCTCATAGGTTTGGTTGTTTTCTAGAAAAGATGAGGATAAAACCCTAGGCCGTGCAGTTTATTATTGCATTTTTTGTTATGGGTTTTCTCTTTTATGCATCCTTATGTAAAACTTGGGCTTAAACCCCCAAATAGTGGCTTGATTTGGCCCATGAAAACCCAGCTTGGTATTCAACTTGGGTTTCTTTCTTGTATAATATTCTAAGAAAACAAGAAAGAAAACTTCATTAGTTTACATTTGGGTTTGTGACTTTCACTCAAAAATTAGCTCAAGCATAATTTTCTTGAGTACCCTAGCTTGGTACTTTGTGTTTGTGAGAAATTTTGGTTTTCAAAACCATCAACAAGCATTTCTTGTAACTAACCCTTACCACTATATTTAATTGAGTTAATCAAGGATGATTACTGCTATAATAGTCAATGTGAATGATTACCACATTAATTTATAACTTTCACTCATGGGAACTATGAAGGCCTCTTATGTTGTTCCATGTATAACAAGCGAATATCTGTTCTCTTTATGATATTGCACCTTGAAAATTTCTCATTTATGATTACCACTTCAAAGTGGAGGGCTGCCTCATTGCACCTTTTGATTTGGCAGTCGTAAATGGGCAATGTGCTTGTGATTCTTATAGTCACTTTGTAAATTATTCATCAAACTGAAAATGATTTTATTTGAAAAATTTGAATGTCTCTTGCTTATCTCATACCCCTCTCAAGATCTAGAGCACAACATGCTTGGCTCAACCCTTGTGGGAGCCCATTTTTTCCACCACATGTTGTGATGTCAAACAAGATAAATTATGTAATGATAATGAGCCTGTACTTGCACAGTAAACAAACAAGTTAGATAAAAAAGTGAAGCTCAATGCTCTTCTTGATGATTTGACCTTCATTTGATGATCTTACTTTGGCTCTCTTGCATACATCTAATAATTGCTCAACTGATCAAATGCATCATAGATATAGGCTATATTTTTGTTGATAGGACATATGATGAAATTTATATCTGGAGCTCTAACCCAATCCTTTCATCATCATGCAGGGTGATTTGAAGATCAACAACAAGGAGGAGTTGGAAACAAAGAAGATCAACACAAGACTATGCCATAGGCAATTATGGATATAGTTTCTCCTCATGTGTTTTTCTACTTCTATCTTCAGTTGTATAGACTATCTTTATGTTGTTTTAGATTAGTCATTCCCATGGCTTGTGTGGGAAATTCAAGCATATCTATTTGTAAAATAAATAAAGAGAGCAATACTATGCAAATTTGTGTAATTTTCTATTATAAAGAACATTTACATAATAAAAATAAAATTCCTTTGAAAGCATCCTCTGTGAAATGGAAAAATTTTAACATAAATTGTATGCACCTTTAATTTTTAAATGCAGTCAACTAATTTAGTTGTACCTAATTGAATTTATGGTGACATCTTAGGGGTTTTTTCCTACTATAAAAATAGGATCACTAGCCTTGCATATCCATTCGGCATAGGAGTCATTCCTTTCTTTTTGTAACTCAGAAAACTATTTGTATCCCAGTTGTCAGAAACTATACAACATCAAAACCAAAACTAAAAAAAACTACCATGGCTCTGTTTAGGACAATACCAACAAACATGTGCATGAGTACTTATTAAAAACCAAACCGAACTGAAATATGTGCCTTAAGTACTTATTAGCATAAAACTAATCAAACTATAATATGTTTTCAAAACTCGTTCTTAGAAAAAATGCTTGAGATGAATCCCATTAACTGGGATAGGTAACACCTCTCTATTTAGCTTTGAAAATTGGAAAGAATTATGTTGTTTGCATTCAGTGATCACATAGGGGCCATCCCACATGGCATCAAACTTGGTATGCTTACTAGGTTTACTTCTAATCTCATCCCATTTAAAAACAAGATCAACCTCACTGAAATCCCTTGGTGTTGCTTTCCTATTAAAAGTCTTTTCATTTGAGCTTGGTGAATCTCAAGCTTCCTCAATGCCTCTTTTCTGGTATCCTCTAATTCCATTAGCTATGAAAGCTTTATTTCCATAGGCTACTCCTCTAACAGTTCAAGCTCCTTAAAGAAATTCAGACTTGGTAATTCAACATAAATTAGTAACTTATCTTCTTTACCATAAGTGAGAATATAAGTTGAATAACTTGTAGCTCTCTTAGGATTTATTCTGTTAGCCCAAAGGGCTAACTTTAACTTGTCATTCCAATCCCTTTGATTATATTCAATGTTATTTTTAATGATCTTAATCAAATTATTATTGGTAGATTTGGCTTGTCCATTACCCTAAGGGTAATAATTGAATGAGGTATTCAAAAAAATGTTATTCTTAACAGGCCAATAAAAATCCTTAAACCAACAAAGGATAAAGCATTATCAAATATGATAGAATCAGGAGTACCAAACCTTGATACCAAATTTTGGTAGAAATTTAAAACAAAAACCTCATTTTCCTCCTTTAATACAACAACTTTTGTCCATTTAGTAAAATAATTTGTTGCTACAAATATTCATTTATGACCTACACTTGAAGGAGGGTTAATGGGACTTGTACTGTAGTAAAATGCATACCCTTGCATTTTCACACCTATTTGGGCCCGCCTTGGTTTATTTATCTTTCCTTATGGCTTAATTGGTTCTATTTTATTTCCACAAGGCCTATGAATGACATATTTTTCTGGTTAATCCTGGCATTCTCCAATGCATATATGATCCCCTAATGACTCTGATTGGCCTATCCTTGATTTTTGGTCGAGATTAAAATGCCACTAAGGGCATATTTGTCCCCTTGAAGTCTTGGGACCCTAATTTTGAGGCATCTATTTTGGGCCCCTTTTTGGTGTATGTGCCCCAAGGTTCATCACTTGGGACTAAGATGCCACCTAGGGCATCTTATTCCTCCTTGAGTCATTTTAGGGATTTGATTTGTAGAATTTAACCTCCTTTATTATTTGAATTCATATGTCAGCTTAGTGTGATGTGATTTCGGGATATTAAGAATGAACAAGTATAAATACAAGGTTCATTCATTCATTTTCATCCTAAGCATTCATGAGATTATCCTAAGCAATCAAAGTCGTTTGTGAGAGAATTCACTATAGTCAAAATGAGTTCACAAGAGCATTGAAGAGAAATTCATCAAGCAATTGGAGTCATCATCAATTTTCAAGCATCATGTCAAATATTTTTCTTGCATCATGTGTGTTGTTGTGCTAAATTTTTTGATGTAGGGTTTTTATTTAAGCAAGCAAGCATTTCAAGATCCATGTCCATTGCAACCATTACACACAAGTTGGCAACCTTTCCAAGGGTTTGGTGAGTTGTAGCATTGAATTTTTTTCATTCACCATTTCCTTCGTCATTTATATTTCATTTCAAGGTTTACATTTCAATAAGGGATGTGACCAAGGCAAACCCCCATTCACTAACAATCAAAAAGTTTTTCCATCTTGTCCAATTGTGTATGCAGATCTAGGTTGAAGACTTGAAGATTACTTAGAGTGAAAAGTTTTCAAAGTTGCATTGTCAAAGTTATCATCTTCACGAAAACTCACCTACAGGTCAGATCTAGTTGTTTCAGAACCTGAGATCTGAGGAGAAGCAATTACAAATCTGGGAGCTCAAGACCACATTCACACTTTTTAGAAATTTAGATCAGGAATAAGATGGGAGTAAAGGAATCTTAGTCCTCCAAGTGGAATCTTTCAAAAATTCTTTAGAATTCTGCTTTGTTATCCAAAAATTATGTGTCTGCCTTGAAAAACAATAGTGGGACTAAGACAGGAGTAAAGGCGTCTTAGTCCTCCAAGGCATATTTTGGTAGTCTTTTTGTACTTCTAGAATCCTTTTAGCATCTCTAGGTTTCTCATGTACACATACCCTAACTCAAAGTTGTTCATTTTTAGTATTAGTAAGCTTCAATTTGCTCAATTTGAGTGTTTTGCATATCATAGTGTGTTTTCAAACATTGTCTTTTCCAAGATTTTTCTTGGTGGTGAACCCCTTAATCTAATAGAACACCCCCTCCTAAGTCCTTCTAATTGTGTATTGACTCACCTTGAGAGGTTGATAGTCAATCTTATTAGGGTTCTTAGGACATATTCGAATGAATGAGGTAGATAGGAGGAAAAGGGCATCATTTCTCCTCCCTATTTTACCTATGTTTCAGGACCAATAAAATCAAGACCCCATTTTGGAAAGGTTTGTTGTACGTAAATGGGGTGTAAGGGAAAGGCTGCAAGCTTTTGTTTTCCTACAAATAATGAATATTTGCTGCGTTTTCTGATCCAAGCATGCACATCCTTAAATAAATCAAACCAGTAATACCCAACTCTCATAACCTTAAGAGTTGTATTTCAAGGTGCAAAATGGCCTCCAGAAGGTCCATCATGGAACTCTTCTAGAACTTTATCAATCTGATCTAGTTGAATGCATCTAAGTAAAACACCATTAAAATTCCTTCTATACAAAACTCCATTAATAACAACATAAGGGATGGATTGAAGCCTATAATACCTTCTTTTTGCTTTGTCCAAACCTTCAGGACAGTCACCAGTATGCAGATAATGGATCATTTGTTGAATCTAGTTTGTAGAAGAAACTAGAACATCAACTTGTTCCTCATTATTGAGCATTGTTGCAGCTTGCTCATCAATCTCTTGGTTGTTTTCTCCATCTCCAACAAGATGTTCACATAAATCATTTCCTCTAACAATCCATTTTTTGGATAAAAGGCAAGATATGCCTATAATATATATTGATATATAAAATATTACATTAAGTTGATCAAAAAGTTATATTTTTTCAAAAAAAACCCTGACCAATAGATTGACTTCATGTATAACTGGTTGGATACTACAAAAAATATTAACTGGCCCCAAACCATAACCTCAACCATATAGAGTTACATTCCTCTAGAAATGAGCTTGATCAAGCATAGTCTATCCACACAATCTATCCAAAATATACATAGATTTTAAACCTTCCATTCTAGGTTTTCATTAAGAAAATAACCTGGACGAGCATTCTTTCAAAAAATTAACTTTGAGCAAAACTAATCTTCTTCCATACGTGCTATAGAATGTTCACCCTGGCCTTCTTCATAGCCACCTTGGTCTTCTTCACAGTCTGCACCCAATTCTTTTACTTTCCTCTTGCTCCCTGACATGGGAGTGCCCTGGTTCACCATTCTATTTGAAAAGGATGAGAGTTCGGTACAAAGTAAACCTGGTTTTCCATCATTATTTGATCCATTCATGGATTGGGGACAAAAAACACACAATCATGTGAATGGAGGAAAAACATGGAATAATATTTGTCTTTAAAACTAGCCTCAAACTAGCCTTCATACTTGGGAAAATAAATTGTGAATTTTTGTTTAGTGCTTTGAGGAAAATGTTATCATTATTATATTCAAAATTCATCTTAACCCCATTAAAAATTTCTTGAAACCCTTGATGTTTCCTGAGAAATTTCCTAGGAAACAACCCCCCTATATACCCTTTGCCCTTAAAAAGACTATATTTTTGCATAGCTATGTGCAAAGCATCTGCTTGCAAAAATTTCTCGTTCATAAATTTCCCTGCTACTTTCTCAACATCTCGTAAGGATTGAAAGAAATACATTAAATTTGAAAGGAAAATAAAAAACACCTGAGAAGGCTAAATAATCCTTCATGCTTTGGGGTTGATGACATGGAAGCCGATGATGGTGCGGACAAAATCTTCAACCCTTAGATAATTCAGCTTAAGCATAATTTATAAATCCTCTCATGCCAAATAACCCTCAAAAGGCCTCTCCCACTACTATGATTTCAACTGAACTTGAAAATTCCATGGTTGATAGGCCATTATATCTTGATAAAAATCACTTGCAACTATACCCACTTCACTCTCCATCAATTTTTTACCAAAAACTTCCACTCTCTTTTGCCCAGGAAATGAGAGATATGAAGAATTTAAGAAAAATTCACTTAAATAATGAAAACTCCAATCGACCCCATAATCTCTAATGAAACATTTGATCACCAACATTATTGCAAGAACCCTGAAATCTATGGTCTCCAAATTTGTCATGTTCCTCAGATGATATTTATTCATGCTAGAAATCCCCATTCTGTAAAATCATTTCTACTCCCTTTCCTAAACGATAGTGAGAATCAAGCCCTTGTCTTATAATCATTAAGGAAGTACCTACAAACAACACATGTTAGATTATAAACAGTGGAAAACTTTCCACATAGAAGATGGATGTCCTTTGTTTGCATGTGGCACAAGTTGTGAAGCTGGATATCTTGCATATTATATCCACTGTGAACTATGCACTCCACCCTATGGAAACTAACTACAAATCATCATGATGTATAAGCCCCATATATGCATGATGAGAACTTACTTATATAAACATTTCATTGGATAGATAAATAGTTAGCTGACTATGCATTATACCATACATCTCTTTTACTGACATGAAGTAACTATGCAAAGGATTCACTAAAAAACTCATTTGTTTCTTTAGCTTAATCAATATTTAGTGCATCTTGCAATATAATTTCCTCTAATTGTGGATATTCTTTGATGTGACTACAATATTGTGCTATAAAAACTTCTTGATTATTACACCCCATGCTTTCTAAGCAATATGCTAATTTGTTACCTTCACGGTATGTATGAGTGATCTGGTAATTCTGAAAACTCTATAACAAAGACCAAGCTCTTTCAAGAACATAATGCAAACTCCAATTTTGATTTTTTTTACTTTGCAAGTATTAATGATCAACAAAGAATCACCTTCGATATGCAATTTTTTAATTTCAAGCTTCAATGCAATTTCCAGACCCATTAACAATGCTTTTGACTTTTCAATGTTGTTCGAACCTTTTGGAAGTTCATTTGAATAAATTGCTATTACCTTTTCCCTTGAATCTCTTAAATAGATGCATGCTCCTGATTCCCTTGGATTCCCTCTTGAGGCCCCATCAAAATTAAATTTTATGAAACCATCTTGACATTCCTTCCATTTGACTTGCTTCCTATCAATTTTCACTACTTTTGATTGTAATAGACTGCATGGAAATGACAATTTTAGACTCTTCCAATTATGTAGAATAATATCATCCCAACTTGTAAAGACTGAATTGAGACCCTTCAATTTTTGTACACTTTAATTTATAGAATCTAAGATTTCCTTCTCAATTTTTTCATTTACTATCTCAATTGATGAGGCTATTTTTCTAAAAATGCATAAATTACGCTCCCACCATATGTTTTAGAAACCAAGATCACCTACATGCAAATGGATACTTGTCACATGCAAAAGACATTCAGAATAAACAAGAAGTTCTATAAACCTCAAATTGTAAAATGCATTATTGAGATTCTCTATTATTACAAAGAGATCAATCCTTATGAAGGAGATCAAGAAACCCTAGTGTGCACACTTAATAGTTAATCAATTATTAATGCACCTAATTTTAGCTTAAGAAACTAAAGGAATAAGTGACTTAATTAATTAACCAATATGATATAATTAATCAAACGTAATAACTTATTACTCTAACACCCCCCCTTCAGATGAACTTAGGAAGAAGCTAAAACACTAGAAGAAGATGCATGCAAGGAAAGATGGGTCCTGAAAACTAGGCCTGATCAGGTACCCATTTACAAATGCAAGAAAGAGGTAGAGAAGGAAAACCCAATGGGAAAAAGCCCCCTACAATGAGAAGACATGCTAGAAAGAAGCACTGGAAGAACACTATAGAGTAACACTGGAACTAAAATCTGGAAAGCAAGGAAAGATACTTTTGTCTACTACTCAAACTAGATGAGAGTCACTGATTGACTCAAGGAATCATGAAAAAAGCAACAGCAGACACGATGCCTCAGAACACTCGAAAACTCCAAACGGGAACAACCCTGGAATCTATGAAGCAGTAGTCGATTATGAATGATGTATCACTGAAAATGATGTGCAAAGATGTAAGTTGCACTCTCCCAACTATCAAAATATCCAAGTAATCTCCAAAGCACCCATCAGGCCAAATCTGGAATAACAATAAACCTAGGACAGATACAGAAAAAAGTGCATGGACAGTAAGATAAAGCTCCTCAATACCATTCAGACGCCACAAAGATAGTGAAAATCGGAGATCGTGGCAAAGAGTTATGAGCTCGGAAGCATAAAATAATTATCTGACTTCAAACAGTAATAAATGCAGCTAAATAGAAAAAAAATGAGAAATAAACTACACAACAGGAAAGTGCTAGGAACTAGCTTTCCGGCAATATCTTGTTTGCCCGATTTTGATACCGTATGCCCAAGTTATGCCAAAAACAAAAAAATTGCTCTTTTAGGGAAAATCAGGGTTAGGAGGGGCAAAGAGGCCATATGACCAATGACATCAGCACTTCACTAGAAAAAAATTGACAGCCATCTGGCCATCATCGCAAAAATTTGGCCCCCTTGCAAAAAAAAATTTTGGCCCCTAGTCACCCATGTGACTGTGGGCGTAGGGCAAGGGGCTGGGGTGGAGCCCCTGGTCCGCCATAGGATCTTTGTGGCTGGCGTTGGAGCCCTCAGGGGCTAGCGGAGGGGCCCCAATTGTCCATGTGACCGGGGTAGACTCGAAATGAGCTAGTGGGGGCTGGCTGGGAGGCGGCGGAGCTGGAGGGGGAGCCACCGGTGGAGGCGGCGAGCTGGTGGCCGCCCGGTGGCGGGTTCCTTCTATGCTAGGAGCACTGCACAAAAATCGAAAAAATGCATTTTTTTCAAAAAAAAAATTCCATGCCTTGTAACGTGTGTCGGGGAGGCCATACGACCCTACAGGCAAATTTTTTTTGCCTCAAAAACCAACTACTCCAAAATCGATGATTTGAGAGGCATTTCTAGGGTTTTGGGGCGCTGCAAACGCGATAGCGACGTCTGTTTGAGCCCATAGTGTTCCAAAAAATCGGCTACCCCCAGATCTTGCAAAAAGATGCCTGTGGAAACCCTTGCAATTGAAACTCATTGAGAGGCCATATCTTCAAATCACGAATAGGCAGCTGGAGGTCTAGAGCTCTGATACCATGTTAGAAACCAAGATCACTTGCATGCAAATGGATACCTGTCACATGCAAAAGACATTCAGAACAAACAAGAAGTTCTATAAACCTCAAAGTGTAAAATGCATTATTGAGAATCTCTGTTATTACAAAGAGATCAATCCTTATGAAGGAGATCAAGAAACCCTAAATGAAACCCTAGTGTGCACACTTAATAATTAATCAATTATTAATGCGCCTAAGTTTAGCTTAAGCAACTAAAGGAATAAGTGACTTAATTAATTAACCAATATGATATAATTAATTAAGTGTAATAACTTATTACTCTAACAATATGTACCATATAACTAGAGTTGGAACCACTTTCTAAATGCACACAAGAAAAGAGGATTTGAATAGAACTGACCAACTTTGGAACAAGTCCAATAAATAATTTTGAAAAGGATTATGAAAATTAAGTTTATTCAAAACAAAGGCCCAACATTGTTGTGTAAAGGTACATTTAACAAACAAATGGTCTACCTCTTCTAGCCCCTCATTTCACAATGGTAACTTAAATGGGTCTTCTATTTTAAACTTTGTTAAATGATCACTTGTTAGAATTATTTTCCTTAATGCCAACTAAGCAAAGCTCCCCACCTTTGGTAAAATTTTACTGTCCCAACAAAAAGAATAGGCCCTTTGAGGCGTAAGTTGGCCTGGTTTTTGACATAGAGACTTATAACCTTATTTTACTGTGTAATTCCCATCAACGGATGCTTCACATATTAGTTTGTCTAGTTTTGAAGAGAGAAAAACCACATGTTCGTTTAGTATTTCTTGCACCCCAATACACTATTGTGAAAAAAGAGAAGGATCTGAGATATTTTTCCAAGTCACTTTTCCTGAAATGGCATCCACTAATTGCACATAATCTAAAAAAAATTCCCCCCATGCCTATTTCAAAGTTTCCATTACATGAAAAAAGTCTTGATTATTCAGCAAGGGAGGATTCCCATTCTAGGAATCACTCCAAAATTTGACACTTTCTCTATTATTGACTTCCCATGAGATATATGCCATGATTAGTTTTCTACAAGATATCAGAAAATTCCACATAGCTAATCCTTTTGGGGAATTGGAAATAGTGAGACTTCTTGAAGTATCTCGGTTATCCAAATAATTTTCTTGCAAAATTCTACAACATTTAGTTTATACTTTTACATACATTTCCCAAACAAGTTTTAATCCAAGTGCTTTATTTCTACTCACTAGATTATGAATTCTATCCCCACCTTGACATTTGTCTTGTTCCATGCCCTCTAAAGATATTAGAGGCACCTTCTTGTGTTCATTAATATTACCTTTCCAAATAAAGCCTCTAATAATTTTCTCAATTTCTAGAATTACAGATTTTCGAGCCTTGAGAACTGCTAGAAAATAATTAGGAATTGAGGACAAGACTGATTTTACTAAGAGAATTCTCCTTGACAAAGATAACCATATGGCCTTCCATAGTAAGATTCTTGACTTCAATATTTCAATTAATTTTACCCTATATGTTGCCTTATTGCACCCATGAAAAAAGGAATTCCTAAATAAGTACAAGGTAAGGTTGCTTGTTGGAAAACAAGAATGTTGAATATATTTTTCCCGGTCTCTTCCTTTGTGTTGAGAATATAAACTTTTGATTTTGACAAATTTATCCTTTCTCCTGATGCTAAGGAATATTTTTCTAAGACTTCCTTAATCTTCTTTGCTTCTATAATAGTAGCTTTCCCAAATAAATTAGTGTCGTCTACAAAAAGAGAATGTGTGACTAATAAACTTGTGTCTCCAATTTGGACCCCTTTCCAAAGACCCTGAGAATGTTACTTGACAATGAACATGCTCAATGTATCAATCATGATTATAAATAGGAAAGGGGAAAGCAGATCCCCCTGCCTAACACCTTGTGATGCACTAAAAAAACCAATAGGAGAGCAATTAAGAAAAATTGAAAAAATTTCCCCTAATAGATATGTTATTATCCACCTGCACCATCTTGCACTAAATCCAAATTTTGCAAGTACTTTTTTCATAAATTTCCAATTAACTTTGTCATATGCCTTCATCATGTCCAATTTGACAATGATAGAGGGAGTTTTAGTAGTAGAAATTGAATGCAGGGTTTCACGGCCTACTATAGCTCCTTTGGATGTATCTCTCCCTGGAACAAAACCCCTTTGTTCTTGAGAAATGATCCTTGGTATGATGAGCTGCAATCTTAAATAAATTTCCCTAGTGAAGATCTTATAAATTGTATTACACAAGGATATCGGTCTATTTTCTGCAAATTTTTTCGGATCCTTCACTTTGGAAAAATTGCTATATTTGTTACATTTGTTTTTTTAACAATGTATCCATTCTTCATGATTCTTTGAGAGCCCATAGAAGATCAAAACACAATATATCCCAACATTTTTGGAAAAGAAGAGTAGTAAATCATCTGAACTAGTTTCTTTATCTGGAGCCAAAGAGAAAACAACTTTTTAAACCTCCTCTAATGAAAAAGGTCTCATTACAGATTCATTATCCCTTTCAATGAAAATTTTTGGTATTGTTTCCAAAAGTTCTGCGTCATTTTATCATTTTTCTCTTCTCTACCCTATGGTGTCAATAAAAGATCAAAAAAAAACCTTACACATTGTCTACTTATATCTTCTTCCTTAGTAAGCCAACTACTAGTAGATAGCTCTTGGATAGACTAAATTACTTTGGCAGCCCTTTTAATTTGAACAGAGACATGAAAATACTTAGTATTATGGCCACCCTCCCTCAACCACAATTCCCTTGATTTTTACCTCCAATACATTTCTTCTCTTGCACATAATTCTTCCCATTCACCTTGTAATTTTTTTTTTTCGTCATATAAAGAATCATCCAAGCCATGTTGAATAATCCTTAATTTAATTAAGGATTTTGTCATTAATATCCTTATTAAGCAAGAAATATTTGACAGTTGGGTGTGCAACCAACAACTGAATTTTATTGTTAGAAAGCATATGCCTAAACTTTTTGAGGCTTCTAACAAAAACTAACACATGATTTTCAACAATTGAGTATTTTACCTCATAATCATGCAAAAATTGGCTAAAAAATGTAATAGGCTACTCAAGTCCTTCATTTTGCTGACAAAGCATAGCTGAAATAGTATCAACACTACCAAATGCATACAAGATAATATCTCTATCAAAATTTGGATTAATGAGTGTTGGATCTACTGCAAGGGCCTCCTTGATCTACTAATAAGGTATGCTACTATGGTCATTGGTCATAAAGTTTGTATCCCTAGCCCTCAAATCTTCTCTTACCCTCTTTAGTCCAACTAAAACTCATGTTCTTCTTAAGCATGGCTATAAGAGGTTGCAATAATGTTGCAATGTTAGTTATAAACCTTCTCACAAAGTTGATCCTACAAAGATACCTTTGTAATACTTTCTTGTGTGTCGATAGGGGTAAAGCTAGAATAGCATAAATTCTTTATGGATCAATAGAAATACCATGTTTAGACACAATATGTCCAAGGAGCTTACCCTCGTGGATAGAAAAAATACTTTTTTGGGTTAAGAGAAACCCCATATTCCCTACATCTCTAAAAAATCTGCCTCAAATGACCAAAATGTTCATTGGCATTATTTGAAAGAATTTTACTATCATCTAAATAAAACAAAACAATTTTGATAATGAGGCCTTGGAAGGCCATGTCTATTGCTCTTTGAAGGGTTGCCCTTTATATTGGACAAGACAAAGGCCATCTTCCCATAAGACATGGTACCCCTTTTGGTGGTAAAGGCAGTTTTGTATTGATCCTCCTCTTTCACTAAAATTTGGTTATATCTTGAATATCCATTCAACAAATAAAATCTATCAGATCTAGAAACAACTTGTAAAATCTTCTCCATTGAAGGCAATGTATAATGGTCCTTGAGAGAGGCTCTATTCAAATCACAAAAATCAACACATAGCCTAATCTCACCATTCTTCTTTCTAACAAGAGCTAAGTTAGAAACCCATGATGTATGCTTAATTGGAAAGATGACATTACTTTCAATCAACTTACTCAATTATGCCTTCATAAGGTGCTCAAGCTTGGGATTAAGAGGCCTTTGCTTTTGCCTCACTGGTTTTTCTTTGGGATCTGACTCAGTGGTGTGTTGAGCTAGCTCAGGGTTAAAACCTTTTAAATCTCCATATTCCCAAACAAAAATATCATTAAATTCTTGACAAAGTAAAATAAAATCTTGTTGTTCCTCTTTGGTACATACCTTACCAAGCTTGAGGAGCTTATCTCTGAATATATCAATGGGTTCATAATGCTCCTGCTTAAATTTCATGTTGTTTTTATCCTTTCTAACTTGATCATCTAAATTGAAAACTGATTCCAAGGTTACCAAACCTTTGGGCAGCTTGTTTGACTTCAATTGCATGATCTGATTGTCATATTGTTGTTGCCATTTTTGCTGATTTTCAGCTGCAAACTCAAATTCTTCAATTATAAAACCTACAATCTTCTCATCGCTCTCAAAAACTTGCCAACTTACATTACTATCTAGTATAGATGGTCTCACAACCAATTTTGCATACTACTATACCTCAACATTATGAATATCAGTTGGAATATCAAACCGTGACCCTATAGTAGCAAGTTTATCAACTTGTTTATTATGATTTCTAGGAATAGGTAGTAGATTGTAAGCATCAAAATCCTTAATTAAATCCCAAACTCTATACTTATACCACTTAATAAAATATTTGTTTGTAACATTTAGATTTCTAACCTGATTTTCTATCAATTCAGAGTCACCAAAAACTTGCAAACACTTTATACCTCTCTTTCTAGCCCATTCTAGGCCATGAACAAGTGCCTCATATTCTGTTGTATTATTTGTACAACTGAAATAAAATATCAGGGCTGAATAATACGTATCTAGATCCAGTGAAATCAACATGGCTCCTCCACTAGCACCTATTTTGCTTCTTGAGCCATCAAAATACAACTTCTAAAGTTGATTATCTTGTTGTTCTAGCTAATTCTTATCCTTAACTAGATCTGGAACAACAACATCATATTCATGGATCATGTAAATGCCTAATCCTACCTCATCTATGTGACTGAAAGGCTCAACTTTGTGACTCTTAGCTTCCCATTCATTTAGATTTATATCAGGAATACCCTCAATAGGTGTGTTGGGGTTTTGGGCCATGAATTTTCTCTCCTCCTCATGGATTGTAAGGTTAGAATTTACAAGGATAGGCATATATGGCTCTATATGATCTTTAGCTTGAGGCTCAGATTTTATGGTCACTTTAGTACCATATCTTGTTCTGAAAAAAAGATGTGACCAATTAGAAGATAGAAACCCACCCAACTTAGTAGTAAAATCCCTAGAAAGACATGAGGAAAAGTAAGATGGTAGGTCTATGACATAGATATCTTGTGGGATTGCAAGATTTGAGCATGCATGCAAGGTAAGAGATAAATTTTTAACCACCCCAACTATCTTAATAATAGAACCATCCAATTAAATTACTCCCTTTGAAAGAGGCTCGCATGTTAATCCTAGCTTATCGGCTATACTCTTAGGAATTACAGAACTTCTTGCACCTAAATCAATCATGAAATTGTGCACTAAGTTGTCACCAATGATCAAACTTACATAAAATGGAGGTTGTTTTACCTCTTGGGTTCGCTGCACACTCTTGCCTTTAGGGTTGTTTGCAAGCACACATTTGGGTTTCTCTTTTCGAGATACATTAGAAATTGAAATCTTAGCCAAAGCTTCTTGCAACAAATATTTTTTCCAAGGAATGTGTAATGAATCCAACATATACAAATTAATAGTAGCCTTCTTCATGTGATCAACAATATTGAATGAAGGAGCACTAACCTTTTGTTGTCACTTCAAAACAACAGTTTCATTATGAGCTTTTAATGGTTGTGATTGAACTCTAGGTTGATCTTTACCAAGTACAACTTTACCCCTTGGAAAAATATGAATGTTCTGAGTGTTTGAAGGCCTACCTTGAACTATATGAATCTGAAATTTTCTCTGTTTTGCCTATTGTTGGTCCTTCTCTACTTGTTGCCCTAGGTCAATAGCCATTTTCTTTGATCTAGTGTTGGATGTAATATATGTGTCTAATTGATATTTTTCTTGGGGATGATTTACTCCACAAAACTCAGTGCCTTTCCAATTCATTAAGGAAACATCAGGATTACCTTGTTGAGTTTGTGCACTTTGTTGTTCATGATTTTATTTTGCCATATTTTATGAGCTAGCATAGCTATTTTGAGCCATTAAGGCCTAATTCAACATTCCATTAATACATGTAGCTTGGTTGTGAGGCTAGTTACACAGAAAACACCAATCACAATCTTGTATCATGTTCATGTGTGTAGGCATGATCTCCTTAGAAAAGTTGGCAACATTAGGATTATAGGGTTGAAAAGGTTCAAAATTTAAATTTCTTCTTTTTCCTTGGAAATTAGTGTGATAAGGGGGTCTATTTGTTTGGTATGGGGGTTGGTAAGGTCTGGATTCTTGACCAACCCATTTCTTGAGATTGAAAAACTCATTATTAATAGTTTTACTAAAGGTTTGAAGCATGCCTTTTAACTCTTGAATTTCTTGAGATGGACTTGGGACAACAACTTATTGTGTTGTATCTTGATAATCTATTGGAGAAACAGGTGGAATAGTAGCTAAAGGGGGTAATGAAATAGGTATAGGTGGTTGTACCTCAGAAAAAATTGACATAGGAGGCCTAGGCGATATTCTACCAGCTTGTATGAGGTACTTTTATGCTCTAATAGCTATGTCATAAGCTTTAGGAAGTGTAAATCCACCCAGAGATTGAATCATCACATATATCTCACTATTTAAAGCCTTAAGGAAAAATAAAAATGCATGTTGAGGTCAAGGATTTATCATCATTGGAATCCTATCCAAAGTCTTCTGGAAATGGTAATTAAAATCTGACATGTGCTCATGTGGAGCTCTCTTGATGGTACTTAATTGTACCAAATACAAATGATCTGAATTGTCTTCAAATTATCTGTGCAAGCCATCACCTAGCTGATCGCACATTTCAATTGAATTTGATGGAAGACCTCTAAACCATTACAAATATTTTTCTTTCAATGATGCAGCCAGTAGTCCAAGTGCTACATTATCTACAGTGATTTTATGAACCGAGCACAATGTTTCCACATCTCGAATATGCTTAATAGGGGTGGTCTAATCTTCTTCGGTGAACTATGGTAAAACTTTGAGGGTTGCAACAAGAATTTCATCATGTTGAGCAATGTCTAATGGGATGCCCCCATTAAAAGGTGCAAATGCAAATGACCTTACCATCACTGGTGCTTGCACTACTGGTACTAGATTTCTTTGTACTAGATTTGCAGGGTTGAGGTTTGGAGGTGTAGATATTGATCTCCTTGGTGGGCTAAGACATTTTATTTTTGTCCTACCATTTTTTGTGTGGTGATAGCTATAAATATTCAAAAGGAGAAGAGCTTGCCCTAGTTTTCACTCTTCTCATAAGCTATTTACACTAGATTTTCTTGTAAAACTAGATATTGGAGTCACCAAGTATAAATTTATAACCTCAAAAGGCCAAAAACACTATTGCATATACCAGAATAGTAGCTTGAAACTTAAAATATTTCTATGAAGTGAGCTTCAGAGTCCTATCAAGTGTGCCAAAAATTGTTATCAATGAGGATTGCACCCTAGTTGAGTTATACTCAACTATCTTATGTAACATGGAAACATTCTAAAGTTGTGGGTGGCTTATAATGAGAATGAATCTCCAGAGAGGGCTAGTTCCCCTATTAGATCACCTAAAACTACTAACTTTTCTGATAAAAGGGATAGAAGGATACTTGAAATAAAATCCTAAGACTAAAAAGGCGATCCACCAAAAATTTATGAATCTATTCACTATTTCAACTCACAATCAAATCTAAAATACTTATTTTTCATAATTCCAATTGAAACATGCAATACAATAGTGATTTGAATGAAGGTTTTAAATTAATGGCTATTGAGGGACAAAGAAATGTTCAATCACAACTTCAACCTAATAAGATCACCTAACACAACATACAACTTTCATTAGATGAAACTTTTGCATTCACATTTGCAACAATGAGACATGGAAAAGGATTCAAAACTAGAATCATAATTAAACATCAAATCATTAACTACAAATGAGACAAAAGATGATGAAAAATAAATGCACTGTTGTCTTTATTAATCTCAAAGGAGATTTTGTATTAAACTATGAAAGCTAAGTTACAAAATTTACAAACTCTCTACAATACTCAAGAGAGGAAGAATCAAGAACTACCAAAAAAAATTCTAAGAGTCAAGGAGCAAAAATTGTAGTTAACTGCAATCCAAAATAGTAACCAAAGAATATCTCATGAGTAGAAGGAAAAATCCCTAAAAAGAGGGCAAATGATTGATCCCAAACGAGTGGAAATAAGTGGAAACTTTCCTTCTCAAGTGGATCTACCCAAAAGGACTCCAAAATCACTCAATTCTGATTGGAAAACCAAAATAGAAAATTCAGTTGACTCCATCTTTCCATTTTGCATAATGGGGACTCAAGCAAAAAAGGGCAAGTAAATTGAAATTTCCTTAATGATTGTTCTTCCCTTGCTCTTTTCTTTGAATTTACATGTCACTTACTAAAGTAATTTATAGATTATTACTTTAATAATGCCTTGCATCTTGTTTCAACTTTAGTTGTGTAGAATGGAAACAAAGGTCAACCTTGGATTTTGATTAATCACTTTTGCAAAAGATACACAAAGTGTTTTATTTTATCATAAAAGAGACAAAAGACCTTAAGGAACCCCATGCCTAAGTTTTCAAAACATGAAAAGGCCTTAAAATACTCTGGGGTATTAATTTGGCATAACATGTTTAAAATAATGTGAAAAAACACCCATAAAAGGGTCAGTCAAAACTAGGGCAAAAAGAAACCCTAGAACAAAACCCGCAACCTTTCTGTCATTTGACTTTCATTTGCAATTCTTGGTTTTGAGCATGACCATGCCAGGGTTTTCTCAAGATTTGAAGGACATTTCTAGAGCTTTCATAGAGCTATCATGGAGCTTTTGGAGGTAGCTTTCATGGTGTTTCTCAGTAGGAAACCCACAAATAAGTGTTCACCTTCTTGAAAACACAAAAATATCTTTGTTGCCTTCATTTTTTAACACATTTTTTGAAGTTTTACTCATGGCCTACTATATCATTTTGTAACTTTTTACACTACCATACTTGGCTAAGACCTCCCATGTTTTATGGCCGATATTAAGGGCTTCTAGAAATTTGGAGGCGAGCTTCTCTGCTTAAAAAAAAACTTGAAATATGTATGAAGCCTATGGGATAAGCATATTCTTTGTATTTCTTATGAGAAGAATCATTTCTTTTGCACTTGGAAAAAACTTGAAAGAAAAGTAGGGAACTATTATTTTTGCCTTGAAAATTTGGGAAATAGAGATTTGTAATTCCAAGTCGTGGTCTCTCAAAACACCAAGTCATTTTTTTGTTTTTCTACAAAATAAACTCATGGGTACCTCCTTGTAAGCATTTCTCTATGTAAAACCCTCATGGCTTTGGTTGTTTTTTGGAAAAAATGAGGATAACACTCCAGACCACAGTTTATTATTGCATTTTATGTTATGGGTTTTCTCTTTTATGCATCTTTCTGTAAAACTCGGGCTTAAAACCACAAACAGTGGCTTGATTTGGCCCATGAAAACCCAACTTGGTATTCAACTTGGGTTGCTTTCTTGTGCAATATTCTGAGAAAAGAAGAAAGAAAAATTCATTATTTTACATATGGGTTTGTGTCTTTCACTCAAAAAATTAGTTTGAGGGTCATTTTCTTGGAAACCCTAGCTTGGTACTTTGTGTTTGTGAGAACTTTTTCTTTTCAAAAGAATTAGCATACATTGCCTATAAGTGACCCTTACCACTGCATTTAATACACTTAATCAAAGATGATTACTGCTATATCAATCAATATGAATGATTCCCACATTAATTTATAGCTTTCACTCAAGGGAACTATGAAGGCCTCATGTGTTGTTCCATGTATAATGAGTGAATATTTGTTCTCTTTATGATGTTGCACCTTGAGAATTTCTCATTTATGATTGCCACTTCAAAGTGGAGGGATGCCTCATTTCACCTTTTGATTTGGTATTATTTAATGAGAAATGTGCTTGTGATTCTTATAGACACTTTTTAAATTATTCCTCGAATTGAAAATGCTTTTATTTGAACAATCTGAATGTCTCTTGCTTATCTCATACCCCTCTCAAGATCTAGAGGGACGCATGTTGGGATCAACCCTTGTGGGAGCCCATTTTTTCCACCACATGTTGTGATGTCAAACAAGATGAATCATGTAATGATAATGAACCTGTACCTACACAGTGAACAAAAAAGTTGGATAAAAATAGTGAAGCTCAATGCTCTTCCAAATTATTTGACTTTCATTTGATGATCTGATTTTGGCTCTCTTGTTTACATCTGATAATTGCTCAACTGATCAAATGCATCATAGATATAGGCTATATTTCTGTTGATATGACATATTATGAAATTTATATCTGAAGCTCTAACCCAATCCTTTCATCATCATGCAAGTTCATCTAAAGATCAACAACAAGGAGGAGCTGAAAATAGAGAAGATCAACAAAAGACTATGCCACATGCAATGATGGATATACTTTCTCCTCATGTGTTTTTATAATTTTATCTTTAGTTGTATAGCCTATATTTATGTTGTTTTAGATCATTCATTCCCATAGCTTGTGTGAGACATTTAAGCATATCTCTATGTAAAATAAACAAAGACAACAATACTATGAAAATTTATGTAATTTTTTGTTATAAAGAACATTTGCATAATAAAACTGAACTTCATTTGAAAGAATCCTCTATGCAATGGAAAAAATTTAACATAAATTATATACACCTCTCATTTTAAAATGCAATCAACTATTTTAGTTGTACCTAATTGATTTGTAAGTAAAAATTAGGTAACAGATTTACTGACCCTGAATTCATAGACCCCTTATAGATTTTTGGGGGCAATCTCTCCTTCCTTTTTCATGATTTAGCTTTATTTCAGAAACATATGACTTGGAATAGGGCTTTCTGAGTAAATCTCTCTTATCGTAGGATTGAGCATTGGTTACTTTAAAGTAATTGCTCGCAACAATGGTGTTAGCAACTACTTTCAAGTGGGGCCATACATCAATAATATCTTTCGACATTTCTCATGTTTCATGGTGCAATTTTATTTTTTCTTGTGATGCATCCTTTTCTTGACCTGGTGTCATTGGGTTTTGTGTCCTTCAAGTGTGCAATATTTCTTAGTGTATGACTTTACTTTCAGTGGTGATGTGACACACTACATTCCCTAAGTTGTGAATATTTTACTCTTGACGTGTCCTCTCTTAGAGACATTAGGCATGATTTTCCCTAAGAAGAAGACCTTACATGAACTAGGCAAAATCCATTTGAAAAAAAAAACCTTTTACTAGAATAAAGCAACTTGTTAGCCTTATGAAGCTCAAACTCTAAATTCAAGGCCACCAAGCATAATACACCTTGTTTTCCATTTGATCCTTGCCTTGTTCATAGATTTTTAACATAATGTAGCTTGTTAAGCCCTATGAAGATTGAACTCTAAATTCAATTCCACCAAGCATAACACACCTTACTTGCCTATGGAGCCTTTACTAGCATTGTGGTGCCTTATTGAAGTTTCCAGGAGGATAGCTTTGATATGGTATGGAAGCCTAATATGATTCTCTCATTTTCCACCCTTTTGGGATACTCACCTAGTGGATAGCTTGGGGTTCCACTTCCCTAAAATTAGCATGAAAAAACAAAACCAATGGCTTAGATGTGTTCCACATCAAGTTGGACTATCTAGGCTTGATCTTCTTGGTCTTTGATGTCGTATGATTGTGTATCTTTGTCATTGTTGCATACATAACTATCTTGAATGTTTACTTTAGTGTGAGTTTGACATGGGGTCATCCTCTCACTAAAGTGGGGGAAAAAGTATCCCTTTTTCACACTTAATTTGGGAATAATAATAAATAAATGATCTTAATTATGCCTTAATTTAGTGTTGTAATAGGTTTTTCATACATATTTAGGGCCCTTTTTAGTAAAATGGACTTAATTGTGTCTTATTTTTGGTGTTGTAAGGTGTACCTTTACATTTTCACACTAATCTTGGGATTCATTAATTGATTGAGGTTAATTTTCCTTAATTGGCCCCTTTAATTCAAATCCAAGCCTAATTAAATGTGAATTCAGAGGGATAAAACCCGACATTAATAAATGTCATTACAAAACACCTAACTTTCGAAGATGTGTGTCCCAGGTAAGTGACCTAGGACTCATTTTCCATATGGCGAATGGGTCCTCACTTAGTCCTATGACCTTGATTTTGCATAATGTTTAACATTTCCTAAAGTTTGTCTAGGTAAGTGGCCTAGGACCCATTTTCCCTATGGTGAATGGGTCCTCACTAAGACCTAGGACCCCTCTTTGAAAGAAATTTTTGGTGGTATTTTAATGATTTAAAATCTATAATTCAAGGTCGGCTTGTGATATTTGAATCTCAAGAATTAATCTCAAGGTACATAAAAATACAAGGTTATTTCACTATGTTTCACCTAGCAATTTTGATGAGAGAATTCCTAATAGAAAACATTTGATCAAGAGAGCATTCAAGAGAAATTCTAAGGCATTCAAGGGAAGATTTGAAGAAGATTATTGTAGCAATGAAGATTCCATTTTAATGTCAAAGATTTGTTACATCATGCATGTTGTTTGAGCTAATATATTGATGTAGTATTCAAGATCAATTCAAGAATATTCAAAGGAATTATATCTAATCAAGTTTCATGATCAAGCTCTACATTCATTGATTCCACTTCATGCAAGTTTTCATATTTTTACTCCAATTTTTTAATTGAGAGGTTTTAATTGAGGTTTGGTGAGTTACATATTATTGTTCATTAACCATTCCTTCATGCTTTTATTGATTTCAATTTTTAATTACCAAAATGGGGTTTGACCCAGGAAAACCTTGATTTCCTAACAAAACACCATTTTTCTCTCTTTCATGTGTGTTTTCAAGTTTCAGGTTGTGTGTCACCAAAAAGTGAGGAATTTGACATTTTTCGCTCATTTGAACCTTTTCCTATGGACTTTGGACCATTTTCAGCCTATTTTCACCCATTTCCAAGCCTTGTACAGAAGTGTTGTAAAGTGTTGTAAAACATTTTCATGCTCTCCTAGGCTTGTCATCACTTTATCAACCCTTAATACACCTACAAGTCCAACTTCAGTGTTTTTTATGAAGACAATCCCGAAGAACATAAATAATCACATCATAATTATCGACAAACCCTTAAAAATTCCCAAGTGGACTAGGTCGCCACATTGGGAAATGTAGTCCCATGTGACATAAATTGCAATTTTAAGTTAAATTATTTCAGGATTTTGGTCTCTAAAACCCTAAAGTCGGCTTGTATGAAGTTATTTTAGGAAAATTAGAGCATAACTTGTATAAATAAGCTCCAACAACCTAATTCCTCATTAGGCACCATCCATTTTTCTCCTCCTCACCTCTTTCTCTCATCACTTCTCCTCCTCAAGGAAGCTAGGGTTTGATCCTTTCAAGTCAACAAGACATCACTTTTGAAGCATTCAAGGGCTGATTGTTGCAACAACACAAGATCAATCATCAAAGGAAAGGTAACAACTCTCTCTCACTCCTTTCTTTCATGCTTCATTACTTCATTTCTATTTTCATTTGGTTTGATTACTCAAAAGGAGTTTGACCAAGACAAACCCCTAATCTCTAATCCTAACCCTTGTCTCTTCTTTGCATGTATGATTTGTAGGTTTTGGTATGCAGGTTTGTGGAGATGAAAGGTGTTCGAAAGGTGCCATCAACTCATCAAAAACATCCAAGTCAACCAAACCCTAGTTCAGGCTTGGAGGCCTCTTTCTGCCTGTTTTCAGCAGAATCTGAACAAGATATCTGTTAGGATCTAGAGTGCAAATTGAGGACTCCAATATCCTCTTTCTAATTCCTGAAAACCCAAAAGAGGACTAGGTCGCCCATAATGGCAACCTAGTCCCTTTGACCTTGTGTTTCGGGGATTTTCATATTTTTGAGCACCCATTTGGTAGAAACCTATTTTGGAAAAGTTTCTCGACAAGAGGACTAGGTCGCCCAGCTTGGTGGGAATGTCCTTGTGAATATTTTAGACATTTTCCAGAGGATTCTGAGGCCTTTCATCTACAAAATCTCATTCCTAGGTGCACAAGTTCTTATCTCTCCCATTTCCTTTCTGTTTGTAAGCATTTAGGTTATTTTATTAGTTTAGTACTATTTCATTTCCAACATTTAGATACACAATCACACACCTCACAACCCCCTTTCTTTGAATGAACACCCAAAAACACAAAACCATTAGGTGAAAGAGAGACTATTCATCCAAAAGTTAGCTTCTAGGGTGAAAACCCTAGGAGCTCATTGGGGAATCCTCTTTCCCTTCTTGTGCTCATGTTTTTGGTGGTTCATTTTGGTGAACCTGACATCACTATACCTTGCTTTTCAGATTTTTACCTCTTCTTCCTCCTAGGATTGCATTGCATTGTAGTAGGCATTGTTCAAATTGCATTCTAGGTTTTTCACATTTGCATTAGTGAAAATTGCATGTAGATTGCATTTTTCCACTTAAATCATTACAAACTGTGTGAAATTCTGTATTTTCATTTTAGGTCTACACTATACAACATAGAAATCACCCGTATCAGTCCAAAACTCCTGAAAATTCTTAAAAAAATCATCACGTCCGCACTAGGTCACACTCTGGGCGACCTAGTCCCTTCAGGCTTTTGAAACTACCCTTTACAGAGCTGAAAACCTTTTTTTTGAGCTTTTGTTTGGTGCCCAAACCTACCTGTATTAGTTGGTTGAGTTTCTGTAGCATGTATTTTATTAAATTTAGCTTACATTAGCTCATTTCATGCACTGCTTAGTTTTAAATTTGCATATACTATGTTTCTTTTTCAGATTGTTACATAGTGTAAGCAAAATATTACCTTGGTTTCCATCTGAAAAGTTGCATTTCAAAATTCTAGTTTGAATAATTACATTGCATTCTCTTCCCTCTCTCTTCAATACAATTTTTTCTTTTAAAATATGTGGCTTTGATTTGGTTTCAAATGGATTGTATAAATGTAATATTCCTTCTTATAAGTTCAATGTTGATTATAATAATGAATTCATTAGAGAAAATGTTCATAACCCAAACATAGACACTATTCTTAACATTGCATTACCCCTTGATGAGGACATTTGTGTTGATGAGGATATTTGTGTTGACGAAGGTATTTTAGTGATAGAAGCCACAAGCTTTGAGGGTCTTGATTGTCCCTCTCCTCATCCCCCTTTGCCCAACCTTAAAAAACAAACATTTCTTGAAATCACCTTACCTAGTCTCTCTAACCATACCCATGACTCTCAAACTTTTGCTTCTTTTAACATCACTCCTCGATGCAAAGAGGATAGTTTGGTGTTAGAAGATACCCCTAGTATGAGTCATGAAACTATTGACCCTACCTTTCCTAATGCTCCTCCCCTTTGGGGTAATCTATTTGACAATCATAGTGGATCTTCTCTTGATGCCTCCCTCCCTTGTGATGAAGCATGTGATGAACCTCTTCCATGCTCTCCTACTAGGGTAGATGGTATGGACCAAGAGAATGAGACATTTGACAATCAAATAGAATCCCCTCTTACCCACCCCACTCTTCCATCTCCCATCATTGATCATTCCCCTACTAGTGATGCAAATATTTTAGAAGAACCACTCCTTCAATGTCAAGAACATGAAGCTTGTAGTTCTTCTAAACTCTTTCCTCCTAGGGAGGATATCATGATGCTAACCAAGGATAAAATTGACTCTCCTTCCAAAGGGAATGTTAATATTATTCAACCTCAACTCATCCTTTCTCCACCTTCTAAACCTGAATTCATTTTCTCCCCACCTAGACCTAATGGTGTGCCTTCCACACTTCATTGAAAGATGAAGTATGTCTACAACAAAAAAGTGTACACACTTGACTCTAATCCTGAACCTTACTGTGTCCTACACCTTGAAAAAAACAAATCCAAACCCTTCATCACTACACCAACCAAACCAATGGAACCCATATGACCAAAGTCCTTAGATGATGTTTTGGGTTCCTTAAACTTCACCCCTCCCCTCAAAGGAGCAACCAAGACCAACACAAATGAATCTCCAAAGGGACCCATAGTCTTGTTAACACAAGACTCGGTTGATCATTCAATAGAATCCACCTCAACTCCTTTAGCCACCAATGCAAACAATGACCCCACACCCGATCCAAAGAAGCTGAAAAAGCTTTATGGAAAATTTTATGAGATCATGAAGCAACTTGGTTATAGTGGAAATGGTTGTAGTGCTAACGAACAAGGAATTTGCAACCCTATAGAGCCTAACATGCAAACATCCACCCATGGTCTTGGATTTTTCCCTTTCATCAAAATTGTCAAACCTTCTTCCAACATCAAACCTATCCCTCTTCAACCTTCTGACCATCCCTTCCAAAGTGATCCTTTGACACCAACAAAGGACTCTTTGCTTACTGCCCATGTCATCCAGCACCCTCCTCTAGATTCAGATATTGCACACTCCTCTTAGAGAGTGTATAATATATCACAATCCATAGAGCCTTGCATAAGTATGCCATCCTATATCAAGCAAGATCCTTCCTTGTTGCAAACCAAAGGAACACCTTCCCCCCTCGATCAAGAGGGAATCTTGTTGAGACTACTCCAAGATCACTTGATCTCTCTCGCTCCCAGAATGTGAAATAAATGTTTCAACAAACATTCCTTTTGTGCCTTCCACCACGTTCATGGTCATCACACTAACGAGTGTAAGGCCTTGAGCAACACAATCTGAAATCTTAACGAGCTTGGCGCTATCCCTCATGTAGGGGCACTTCACTCCTCTAATTGATACAAAATCACTCTCCCTTACATTCCCTCACTCCCTTTTGGCTCCCTCTTGTCCTGCACTAAGTGGGGGGAAAATTTTAGTTAGCCTTTTCCCTCGTATGTCACTTGGCGTTTCCTCTTTGGACTTGTCATTCCATTTTTCATGAAAATTTAAGAGAAAGCTTGGGATGTGGATGACATGTATTAAGTTGACTCACATGTGACATACACTCCTCCCTCTTCATGATGCAACTTTTTGAAATAATATGACTTGGCATATGGGTTTTCGACCAAGCTCTCATTTCCTCCTCTTCTTCTACTTTACAGAAATTGCCCATAGTACGATGTTTCACAATTCCTTTAAAGTGGGGGCATACATCACCACTCACATTCACTATGTGATCTTTTTTCTTGTGATTCCTTCTCTTGAAAACATTACACACAATGTTTTTCAGGATTGAGACATTTGTATTTTTCCTCTTTTGCATACAACATGAGCCTTTGCCTCTCTTGCATACAAGATGAGTACACTTGCACTTTTCCTCTCTTGATACACATTATGCGTAATGTTCCTAAAGATGATACATCGAATGAACAAAGAAAAATCCCTTTGAAACACAATCATTTCTAAACATCACTTTCTTTTGTGGCACCTTATCAAAGTTATCATGAGGTATAGCTTTGGTATGGTTTGAGCGGGAAGTCCATTGAGCGGCATGACTTTCCCCATAGCCACCTTTGTGAGTACACACCAACCATGTGTATGTTTCTCACCTCTTGGGATAACTCACCCCATAGACAACTTGATGTTCTGTGGCCTTAGAGTGAGCACATACTTTTTATCCTTTCTCTTCACTTCAAATCTTGTCATTGCATGATCATGTATCTCATTTTGTTGTAATGCATTCACCCTTGAATGTCTTTTTCATTGATGTCGAGTTGACTTAGAATCTCAAATACTTGGGGGCTTGACCACCTCCTTCATCTTTCTCGTTCTTCTTCTTTGTCATTCTTCACCATCTCCATTGGGCTACTTTAGTGTGAGTCTGAAGCAAGTTCATACTCTCACTAAAGTGGGGGCTAAATGTGTCACCAAAAAGTGAGGACTTTGACACTTTTCACTCATTTGGACCTTTGCTTATGGACTTTGGACCATTTTTATCCTATTTTCACCCATTTCCAAGCCTTGCGCAGAAGTGTTGTAAAACATTTTCATGCTCTCCTAGGCTTGTCATCACTTACTCAACCCCTTAATGACCCCTTAATACACCTATAAGTCCAACTTTAGTGTGTTTTATGAAGAAAATACTGAAGAACATAAATAATCACATCATAATTACCGACAACCCCTTAAAAATGCCCAAGTGGACTAGGTCGCCACCCTGGGCGACGTAGTCCCATGTGGCATAAATTGCAATTTTAAGTTAAATTCTTTCAGGATTTTGGTCTCTAAAACCCTAACGTCGGTTTGTATGAAGTTATTTCGGTAAAATGAGTGCATAACTTGTATAAATAATCTCCAAAACCCTAATTCCTCATTAGGCACCATCCATTTTTCTCTTCCTCACCTCTTTCTCTCATCACTTCTCCTCCTTAAGCAAGCTAGGGTTTGAGGAAAAGTTGTGAAATCTTGGAAACTAAGCTACATGATTTTTTTCTAATTTTGCAATAGTGACCAACTAGAATCTAGGAATGCAGATATAGAAGACCAGAACCCATAAACTATTTTTTTGGAGCCCTAGCTAGGACCCATTCGCCATAGGGAGAATGAGTCCTCAATGAGTTCTAAAAAAGCATATTTTGTGATAGGTACACAATTTTTTTCCATTTCCAGATCTACCTTTTGACTATTAGTTGGGGTAGATTTGGTTACTGTTTCTCATTTGCACATTATAGCACACATTTTGAATGAAATTGGAGAAATAGGTGCATCATACCCCCTTTGTTTCATTTTGGTGAACCTATTTTTTTTATATTTCAAGGACAAGTAGTATAGAAATTTTCAAAGGTATTCACACTAAGTCCAAAGGGTTTGAAATTTGAAGAACATGTTGATGTTTGTTTAAGTTATTTTGAAACCAAGCAATGTATCAAACTGACTCAACAAGCAATAGCAATCCTAGCTCAAGTGGGCATGTTCTTCTTGGTGGGATTACCTCATGCCTCAAAGGGATGATTTTACATGAAAATTATGAAGGAGTTAAATAAAGGTATGTTAAGAATGAACTCTTAAGCTCTATGCCTCAACCATAAATCAAACTTAGTAAGTAACTTATTGGAAGTAAATTCCAATGTAGCACTTTAAAGAATTCTTTGGAAAGATAAGGTTGACTACTACACAAAGGTTTTTAATAACAAAAAATTGAGAACACCAAGATGCATACTACCATTTGCAAGCCACCTCAGGCATTAAACCATTTCTTTCTTGCCCATATGTCTAGAGTTGGATTAGGTGTAGTACATTATCACTGTAGATTGAAGCTACTATTTTTCAAGTTCACAACCTTTATATAGCCCATCGGTAAATGCACTTTGATTGAGAGTCACTTATATGAGTTCTCCATTGCAAGATGTATCTCATTAGTAGGCCCTATCATAGTAAGAAAAATGCTATGGGTATGTGCAAGATCATGGGGGTCCAAAAAGTGGCGATGTGAAAAAAAGGTGTTTTTAACATGCCCAAAAACATAAAATTTCCGCTTTGAATTTTTGCAGGCTTGGTTACAATATCTGTTTTGGTTTGGTAATACCAAACTAAAATGGATATAAATTTTTTTTTCAAATGAATATTTGTTTTGGAAAGCGGGAACCCATTTTTTTGAAAATCAAAACGGATATCCATTTTGAAGACCTAAAAACTGCTCTTTAGTAAAATGGGCATAACTTTTGTGTTTCTTATTGAAATTTTGACTTTTTACAGGCATTGGAAAGGTTATTGAGAGATCTATGCAATGGACTAGGTTATGTTTTGATATTGTACACAAAAAATAACTATAATCATTTGAACTTCATATTTCATTTTTGAAACATCAAATGCTCACTAATTTCACATGCAAAGTCTTTTTTTTTCATGATTTTTTTTGTAACACTCATCTCAAAATACTTGAAACATTAGAAAAAGTAATGGATAATGAAATATTTATATTTTTTGTAGAAATGAGATGAAAAAATCTTCATAAATCTTCGTTAATCATCATATCTCTTTGTCCCTTTCTCTACCTTTCTATATATCACTATGTCTCCCCTTAAGCTCTGTTGATAAATGATGCCTCAATTACTAGCTTGATCCTCTGTCAGAAAAAGATGATGAAAAATTCACTTTTTCTACTTTTACTGCCATACCACGGTGGTCTTCGTTTCTGTTCTGGTGGTACCACGGTGAAGGGTTTGCCGCCATCGTTAGAATCCAAGATCACCTGCATGCAAATGGATACCTGTCACATGCAAAAGACATGCAAAACCAAGAAGATGTTCTGCAAACCCCAAAGTGTAAAATGCATTATTAGAATCTCAGTTATTACAAAGAGATCAATCCTTATGAAGGAGATCAAGAAACCCTAAAAGGGAAACCCTAAATGAAACCCTAGTGTGCACACTTAATAATTAATAAATAATTATTAATGCGCCTAAGTTTAGCTTAAGCAACTAGAGGAATAAGTGACTTAATTAATCAACCAGTATGATGTAATTAATTAAGCGTAATAAAATTATTACTCTAACACCCCCCCTTAAGATGAACTTAGGAAGAAGCTAAAACACTAGAATAAGATGCATGCAAGAAAAGATGGGTCCCGACAACTAGGCCTGATCAGGTACCCATTTACAAATGCAAGAAAGAGGTAGAGGAGGAAAACCCAGTGGGACAAAACCCCCCTACAATGATATGACATGCTACAAAGAAGCACTGGAAGAACACTGTAGAGTAACACTGGAACCGTAATCTGGCAAGCAAGGAAAGATACTTCTGTCTACAAGAAACCATATCGGAATCATAATGATGCAACAGCAGACCCGATGCCACAGAACACTCGAAAACTCCAAACGGGAACAACTCTGGAATCTATGAAGTAGCAGTCGATTATTAAATGATGTATCACTGAAAATGAAGTGCAAAGATGCAAGAGGCACTCTCCCAACTGCCAAAATATCCAGGTAATCTCCAAAACACCCATCAGGCCAAATCTGGAATAATGAAAAACCTGGGACAGATACAGAAAAAAGTGCATGGACAGCAACATAGAGCTCCTCAATACCTTTCCAACGCCGCAAAGATAGCGAAAATCGGAGATCGTGGCAAAAAGTTATGAGCTCGGAAGCATAAAAAGTACATCTGACTTCAACCAGAAATAAATGCAGTAAAATAGGAAAATACTGAAAGATAAACTACACCAAATGAAAGTGCTCGGAACCAGCTTTCCGGTGATATCTCGTTTGCCCAATTTTGATACCGTATGCCCAAGTTATACCAAAAACAAAAAAACTGCTCTTTTAAGGCAAATAAGGGTTAGGGGGACAAACTGCCGTACAGCCAATGACGTCATGCTGATGTCAGCACTGCGCGGCAAAAAATTTGACGGCCATCTGGCCGTCGGCGCAAAAAAGGGGCCTCCCTACAGAAAAATTTCTACCCCTGGTCACCCATGTGACCGTGGGCGCAGAGCAGGGGGCTGGGACAATACTCTTCTACAATTCTTCTTCTAGTTTGCACACCTTTGTTCTTGTCACCTAAAATCTGATTTTCAGAATCTTCTAACTTTACATACCTTGGGACTTTAGGATTCTCTCTAACATATAGTTCTTCTGCACTTCCACTAGCTTCACCTTTTGAATTTTCTTTATTTACTAGAATAATTTGAATTGGACTTAGCATATGAGAATTATTTCCTTTATTAGCACTTTCATATTGGTCATCTAAGTCATATCCATGGTACCTAGATGATCTATCAATATCCTCATTAAATTTGATATTTTCAATTTCAACCATCTTCCTTAATCTTTTATTGTAGCACCGGTAGGATTTTCTCTTAGTAGAGTAACCTAGAAAGATTCATTCATCACTCATAAAATAAAACTTACCAATATCTTCATCTCTCTTGATATAGCATCTACTTACAAATATTTTGAAATATTTCACAGTAGGCCATAGCCAAACCATATCTCAAAAGGAGTCTTACCAAAATTACCATTGATATTTACCCAGTTGATATTATATACAGTAGTGCTTACAACTTCTCTCTAGTAGATACGAGGAACATTACCTTCCAAAATTATAGTTCTAGTAGCATCTAGAATTGTTTTGTTCTTTATCTCAACAACTCCATTTTTTTGAGGGGCTCGGGGAGCAGATAACTGCCTTTTGATTCCATGATCTTCACAAAATGAGTTGAACTCTCGGGAAGTGAATTCTCCAACTCTATCTAATCTTAAGCATTTGATCTTTGAACCTATCTCATTCTCTATAATAGATTTGAAAAAATTTAAATTCTCTAATACCCATGTTTTTCTCTTAATAAAGCAACCCATATCATTCTAGAATGATCATCAATAAGCAACATAAAGTACATTTATCCTTGTAGAATTTTGATTCTAGATGGACCACATAGATAAATATGTACCAAATCTAGTACTCCATTTGAATGATGTTATTTTCTTTGAAATGAAATTCTTGTTTTCTATCCCATCTAACATTCCTTGCATATAGTGCTAGTAGGCTTCACTAACTTAGGTAGATCTTTGACTGCTTGTGTGGATTTTTCTTTGACAATGTTATCAAAATTCACATGACACAACCTCCTATGCCATAACCAGCTTACATTAACTTGAGAAATTAAAAAAAATTCACTAGTAGCACTCAGGTGAAAAATATTACCTCTTATCTTTGTACCTAGAGTAGTTACATTTCCAAAGCTTCCCAAAATCCTGCATTTTCCATATTTTAACTGAAGATTATATCCCTTGTCAACCATATGTACAACACTCAACAATTTATGTTTCAATCATTCAACATATAGGAAATCATCATTATTATATTTACCACCAAGAAAAATAGTGCCTCTGCCACAAATCACACCAGCATTGTTATCTCCAAATCTTACAACACCACCATCATATTTTTCTAGGCTTATGAAATTTATTTTGTCACTAGTCATATGATGTGAGCATCTGCTATCAATCACCCACTCATCCTTTTCATCAATTATGGTTGCAAGAGCTTTCTCAATATTGTTATTACTAGTAGATTCAATGGACACTATAGCATTTTCCTTGATACCAATGAATACACATCCTTCTTCATTTCCCATTTCTTTATCAGATTCATCATCAGTAACACCTTCTTTAGCATAATAACATTTCTTTTGAAATCTAGACTTGTTAGGTTTGTACTTAGAAACTCTTTCAGGACATCTTGATACAAAATGACCTATCTTACTACAAGAAAAACATTTAATAGGTAACTTTCCTTTGTACTTACCTTGTTCTTTGGCTTCTCTTTTCACATTCAATGCTTCCAGCTCATCTAGCTCTCTTTCTTCATCTTCAATTTATTTCATCTCATCTTCATATTTGAATGTATTTCTTGAAATTTCTCTTAGATCACATCTTTGTTGGCTTTATTCAAACACAATAGCTTTAAATGCAGATTTTGTCTTAGGAGGAGACTCACCAGAATCACTCAATTCAAAGGTAGCTAGATTACCAATTAACATATCTCTTATCACATTTGTCAATGTTCTGATCTCTCCAATAGCATGGGATTTTTTTTTGTAAGAAGCAGGCACAAGTTTGAGTAGTTTGGACAAAATTTCATCTTCTTCCATAATTCCACTAGCACATCTAATACCCATCACTAGTTCATTCACCTTCTGCATGAAATCAGTAATGTTTTCATCTTCAATCATATTCAAGTTCTCCTACTTGCCTTTCAGACTTGTTAGCTTAGCAATCTTCACTTGTGCGTCTCCTTCCTACAATGTTTCCAATTTCTTCAAATCTCATGTTTTGTCTTCTAACCTATCACACTTTTCATCTTTTAATCTATCAAAGCACTCAGTGTTGCTTCTATATCCCTAACATTAGTTTTAGCTTCTTTGATTTCATTGGGATTAGAGGGACCATTTTGAGGAATATCATATCTTTTCTTTGTAATCTTCTAGAAGTGTTCACCAATGCACTTCAAATGACACTCCATTTTGATCTTCCATAGAGAGTAATTTTCACCATAGAATCTAGGACTATCATTCTTATATGATTGCATCTCGGATCACATCAAGCTATTAATCTTCTTCGGAGGAACCTGCTTTGATACCAATTTTTGGAAAAACAAGGATAGACAACTAAGAGGGGGGATGAATTAGTTGTTATAGAATTTAAAAATGATCTTACTTTATCAACCTTTAATCTCAAATCAGATAATTAACAATGAAAACAAGAATCAAAAACACATCAGGAACACACAACACCAATATTTTTGCATGGAAACCCTAATAAGGGAAAAGCCACGGTGGAGGTTAATCCACAATTATACCCTATTAAAAGTATAATAGAAAGTGAATAAGGAATGTACACATGCATTCAGGCACACTTCCTAGAGCTCACTACTCAAAGGGAGGGCTCACTTCCTTACATAAGACAATAATATTAAATCCATCTAATAAGGTTGAATTGATAAATTAGCTTCTTCATAAGCTTGATGACAGTTCCAGTTAGGCACAAGAATACGTTTTCACTCTTCGCTTAAAATTCTTCACACTCTACTCTGTATTCAGATGATCTAATCTTTATTTTCATATATCTTGCACATAATTTGCATACATACACCGAGCATCCCCCAAAAATGAGGATAACGGACATTATTATGTATCCACTACATGGATTTACATCAACAACTCTATCGGCCACAAAATAAGGAATAAATGAATTACAAATTTTTGGCCCAATACATCAACAAATCTTAATGTGCACCAACCTATGTCAGTCACAACATAGTGATGAACTAAATCAACATCCCCAAACATTCCAATCATTCAAAAATTAATTCATAAGGATTTGCAACACGCTACCACCATCATGTCAGCTAGGAACATAAAAACTCGAACACAAAGGAAAAATATTTGATCATGAATACACCGATTAATGTCGACATACCACACTGATAGAGCATAGTCTAGAAATGTCACTAAACATCCCAAGAGCATACAAAACAACTCGATTCATCATAATTAAATTTTTTCATCTTTTAGAAACTCTTGCTACAATAACAAAATAATTGTAGGGAGACAGTACTTCTTAACTTTCTTTGATCTTTATGTACACCTCTGAAACTTCGAGACAACATACTATATAGGCTCATCAACAAACCCATTAATGTGCACCTTTTGAATATCAACATACATAACTTTCCATCACTCTGACCTTCACAACTTCACAGACTGTCTGCAAGATATTTATTACAATTTTCTCAATATCCTTAACATATACAACCTTCAAAATCATTAATGCTAATAGTATTGACATCAATGAAAACCACATATCAGCAACACAACCATAAATTCCATTAGATGGTGGTGATGATTGTCCTATATGAGGAGGTAAAATATATATCACTTTTGGGTATTTGTTGAATCTTTTTATACTTTTCCTCTAATTTAGCACAATAGTGGAAAGGTTCGGGGTTGACATATATGGTAATTTACTTATTGTCATGAAATTTTTGGCATTGACGGAATTTATATGGTACTACATTCAATGCATGGATCCACGATTATCCTAAAAGAAGGTTGTATAGGAGCTCGAGATCCAATACTTGACAATGATTTTTATTATTTTTGTTCCTATATGAACAAGTAGCCTAATTGTCCCTTTTGAAGTATGCTCCATGTCATTATAATATTTGATGGTGATTCTCTTTTTTTTTATCGATGACATCATGAGATTATCCTAGTTGTTTCAAAAATTTTAAGGTACAAATGCTCAGACTTGCACCATTATCTATGAGTATCCTCTTGACTTTGTGTTTGTGGACACCTAGTTCTAGATAAAGGGCTTGATTGTGAAAAGATCTTTATAGAAGGTCTTTCTTAGAAAAGACTAGATTGTGAGTGGACATGATATTGCCAACCATGGCTTGAAATTTATTAGCATCAAGGGTGTTTGGGATTGATGTTTCAATAAAGGATTTCTACAATATTTCCTTATGTTTTTTGTGACAATTTTGAGAGCTCAAGGATGGATATTAGGGCAGTAGTTTTCTTAAGTTGGTGCATAATACTATAGTCCCTCGATAGCTATTTTGTGGCCTTTACTTGGGTTGGTTCTTCTTGAATGGTTACTCTTCCCCTTCGGTTAGTCACATTACCATCAAGATATCTACCTCATATGGTTAATGTACATATGGTATGATAATCACAAGAGATATTTCCTAGAATAGTATCCTCACTGTAAGAGAAGGCAACATTACAGTAATCTTGTTATTTTCCTTTGTTGTTTCCCCTAGAATGGTTGTGAATTGGATCCTTGTAGATCTTTAAGTTATTATTTATGGGACCAAGTTCGATGTCCACTTTTCCCTTTTCAATTAAATCTTGCACAATGTTTCTATGTCTCATGTAATGATTGGTGGTGTTCCCCTTAATTTTGTGAAATTCATATTTTTCATTCTTGTTATACCAAGGGGATTTGAAGTTGGCTTCCTCATAATTTCTTTGTCATTGATCATGATGAGTTTCTTTTGGACTATTTTGTGCATAATGACCTCAATTTTTTCTCCCGAAAGAGTAAATTTTCTTTGTGGTTGATCATATTACCAACATGGTCTCCTTTCGTTATCATGTTCTTGATTTTGTTGTTGATTGTTAGGTTGATTGTTTTATGGATAACTAAGTTGATTGTTTTATTGCTAGTTGGGTTTTATATTCTATGTATAACCTTGATGTGTTGTTTGGAACTGATTTTGTGGTATATTGGGTGTTTTCACATTACATATATCCTTAGTGTCAACTACTCCATCATTGGTTACATTCTTATTTTTCACCCATATCTTGGGTTTGTCATTTAAAGTAGAAGGTTGATACTTTGGGTTGTAAAGTTTGATTGTTCCTCTTGCAACAAGGGATATTTTTCTAAGTATACCCTTTTCAATAGTTTCCTTGAATCTCTTGGCCATAGTGTTGTGAGGCTGTAATTAATATTTGCATGTAGGTTGGAGATAAAGACATCGGCAAGTTGTTTCTTTGGAACAAGCCACTTTATTTTTCTCGCTTTATGTCTCCATATTTATAGGTATGAAGAAAATTATTCACCTTGAATTTGGTTGATTTTATAGAGGTTGGTGATCATAATATCTTGTTCTATGTTATATCATAAGTGGTTGACAAACTTATCTGATAGTTTGTCAAATATTTTCATACCTAGTGGTAAATGAGAGAAAAAATTTATAGCAGTCCAATTGAGGCTTTGTGGAATTAGTCTCATAAATTAGGTGTCATTTCATTGTAGTTCCATGAAAGATATTGAAAACTCACGTACATGCTCAATTAGATCTCATTTCCCCTTATACTTGTCAAATTTTGGCATTTCGAAGACTTTCAGGAAAGGTACCATGGATATATTTTAATCTAATGGATATGGATAGATATCTTGAAGAGCATAACTATTCTTTAGTTTTATAATTTGTATATATGATATTATTTGATTGAGTTCTTGATGTTGCATATTTATGTCATTATTTGGTGTGCTTATTTGAGGGTGTTGGGTATTTTATATATGTTATCCCATGAGATTTGTTTGATCATAAACATGATATTGTATAATCATGGGATTTTAAGGGCCATTTTGCACATTAGGTATGTTGGGTCCTTGCTTTGTAACCTAATATTGACCTTCAAGTGTTTCTTGGTACTAATTTTATGATACTCCTTGCTAGTATTGTTGAGGATTTTGATTTTGGGTTTATTGAGCAAAGTGTTGTTGAGTTTGGGGCATACCTTGATAGTTTTATTGCGGTATCCCGAATTGTTGTGAGTTTTGTTGAAGGGTACCTAGTTATTGTAGTTTTGATACACCTTGTTGTTGTGATTTTTGTTGAAGGTTATCTTGGTACTGTGTTCATGTTATACCTCGTTGTGGCTGATTAGGTGGAAGGTTACCTTGGTACTGTGTTGATGGTAAACCTTGTTGTGGTTGAAGGCTACCTTGGTATTGCATTGATGGTAAACCTTGTTGTGGTTAATTTGGATGAAGGTTACCTTGGTACTGCATTGATGGTAAACCTTGTTGTGGTTGATTTTTTTGAAGGTTACCTTAGCACTACATTGATGGTCAACCTTGGTGTGGCTGATTTGGTTGAAGGTTACCTATGTGCTACATTGATGGTAACCCTTTTTGTGGTTTATTTGGTTGAAGGTTACCCTAGTACTACATTGATGGTAAACCTTTTTGTGGTTGATTTGGTTGAAGATTATAGGGGTACTTCATTGATGGTAACCCTTGTTGTGGTTGATTTGGTTGAAGGTTTCCTTGGTACTACATTGATGGTAAACCTTGTTGTGGATTTTGTGATAATTTCCCATATTGGTATTGTAATCTTTTGGAAGAGTAGATGTATGAGGCATTTTTTGGCATGTATTACCCTTGTGATTGGTTACCACCTTGTTGGTCTATTGGAATGTTTCACAGTTTTTTCATAGTGTTATGTTGTGATATATTTTGGTTGTAATTTCCTTAATTTTGTTATGTCACAACTACTTGTTCAATTTGGGATGGTGGTCTAAACAATGGGTTATCCTTGGGTTATGTTGGATCATTATTTTGTGAAAAAAATGGTGGTACATTTGGATTTATGGTTGGTTTCAGAATTTGTCTAACTATTGTTTGATCTTGTATTGGAATAATTTTAGGATCTTTTAGCATGTCCACGTTGAAGTCAATTGGTAGTTTTTCACCACTTTTTACGAGTCTAAGGAAATACTTGTTTTCATTTATCCCAATCATATTGTCCATAAATTTTTTAATTTTCAGATTTTGGGAGTGTTCTACGAGCCTTTCCTTAGTAAGCTCCACATCACTATCCTCTTCTTCTATGTTTTAAGTTTGAGAATCATGAGGTTTGTTTTGTTTAGCAATTCCTTCTTGATGCCTAAGAAGTACTTTTGCCTCATTGGGGGGGCATATCTTGATTTGCTTTGAATGTGGATTATCTTTAAGGACTTGTAAGGTCACCTGGTTTGTACCCCCATGCATAATTTTCCTCATTGGTAGTGTTTGTTTTTGGTGGAATTGAGCTAATTTTGTTGGCTTCCATCTTTTTCTTGTGTTGAGATCTTGTGGTTTTCATAAACAAGTTCCAAGATTTTGTGAAAGTTGATGATTTCTAACTATGGAATGAAATGGTGTTCTGTTTGTACAATTTTTTTTATAAATGAATGGTTTTGTGTAAGATAGGATCATTTATTACCATGTAGAGGGTGGTAATACTAGCCTTCTCACTGTACGATTGCCTTTTTGTTCTTCTTTTTCTAGGATACTAGTTGTGATCCTCCATTGAGTGGGTGTTTCCATTTTCTCAAACATGAAACTTTGTAATTGATTTCTTAGAGGTATGTGCAAGATCATCATGGAAAATACAGGCCCTTAAGTGGAAATGAAAATTCAGAAAATCAGAGTTAGGCAACTTGACATAAAAATTTGAATAAGTTATCTATATTATTTTAAAAATATGTAAGAAAAGAATCTGTGGAAAATTGAATGTAGTTTCTAAACTACTAGGTTAATATTTGTAAAAAGAAAATCTATTTGGTGAAAATTTGAAATTTCAATGCAGTAGTACTAAAATTTCAGGGAAAAAAAAAGAAGTTGGTGTGTGTCTGACCACCCTAACCATAATAAAATGATAATATTTTTTTATAAGATTTTAGATATAAGTAGAGGACTCATGTCTGGATGTGATGCATATTTTTTTGTAATTTTTTTTTCAAATAAATAATTAATTATGAATTTTTTATTACAACTTTTAAAAATTATAAAATACTTGTATGTTTGACCACCTTAACTTCATCAAAAATTCAAGAATTTTGATTTTTTTAATCCTATAGTATGCCAAGCATAAAATTTGACGCATGTTTTGGACTCAAAAAATGTGATACCGTTTGAAATTTATATATATTTTTCTATCAGACTATCAATTAGGACTTTAGTCGTAATTCTAATAAAAAATAAATAATTATTATTTATTAGATTCTAAGTAAAATATAATTTATATTGGTAGAAAGTTGAGAAGGTCCTTTACAATCCCTTTTTGTTTCATCAATTTTGGGTAAAATAAAAGTCATTAGCCACATGGGTGAAGTCTGGAAAAGCAAGGTAAGTTGTTAAACACGTTTTATGTGTTGGACATTCTAGGATTGGCAGGTCCGAACCAAATCCCAAGCCTAATACTGAGCCTAATCTCTAGGCATTAAATTTTGTTTCAGCATATCGAATATCCGATTCAAATCTGATAGCCGATTTAAATTCGATATATGATATGTTTTAGATATGAGTTTTTAAAAAATTATACAATCTTTAATATATGATTTAAAAATGCAATAAAGTTTATAATGTAATATATTTAATATACAATTTATGATAATCTCTTACCGAATTATGTATTTAATAAATAATATATTATTAAATGTAGAATATCTAAATATTATTTAAATATTTTAGTTAATCTATAGATATTTAAATATATATACATATATTATCAATATATAAAATATTTAAATATTATCTCTTTCCCTCTCTCTCTCTCTCCACCTCTATCTCTCTCAAGTCTCTCACTCAATCACTCATCTCTTCTCTCTCTCTCTCTCTCTCTCTCTCTCTCCCCCTTTCTCCCTCTCCATCTCACTCTCCCACTCTCCCTCTCCCTCTCCGTCTCTCCCTCTGCCTCTCTCCCTATCTCCCTCTCCCTCCCCCTCTCTCTTCCTATCCCTCCCTCTCTCCCTCCCACTCTCCCTCCTATTTATCCCTCTTTCCCTCTTCCTCTCACTCTCTCCCTCAACTCTAAACCCTCTCCCCCTTTCCCACTCTCCCTCTCACTCTCTCACTCTCCCTCTCCCTCTCTCCCTCTCCCTCTCTCTCCCTCTGTCCTCCTCTCCTGCCTCTGTCTAATCCTTGGCTCTCCCTCTCTCTCAATCTATCCTCCTCCTCTCTCTCAAGTCTATCCTTCCTCCCACTCTCCTCTCTCCTCCTCTCTCCTCTCCGCTCTCCTCTCATCTCCGCTCTCCCAATCTCGTCTCCTCTCCTGTCATCCTTCTCCTTCTCCTGTCTCCTCTCCCACTCTCCCTCTCCTCTCGTTCTCCCAGTCTCCCTCTCCTCCTCCTCTCCCCGTCTCCTCTGCTGCTGCTCCTCTCCGTCTCCATATCTGATCTCCTCGTCTCCTCTCTCCTCTCTCCTCTCCTCTCACTCCCTCTCCTCTCCTCCTCCTCTACCTCTTTCTCCTTGTCATCCTCTCCTAATCAATCCCTCTCCCTCCTCTCCTCCTCCTCTCTCTCTCCGCCTTTCTCCTCTCCCTCTCATCTCTTGCTCTCCCCTCTCCCTCTCCCTCTCCCTCTCTCTCCCTTTCCCTCTCCCTCTTCATCTCTCCCTCAACTCAAACCCTCTCTCCCACTCCCACTCTCCCTCTCCCTCTCTCCCTCTGACTCTTTCATTTTTCAATTCTCTGACTCTCCCTCTCCCTCTCCTCTCCATCTCCTCTCTCTCCCTCCCTCTCTCCTTCCCCTCTCTCCCTCCCTCTGTCTCCCTCCTCTCCCTCTCCCTCTCTCAATCTCCCACTCTCCTTCTCTCCCTCGCTCCTCTCGCTCTTCCATTTGTCCTTTCTCTCTCTCCTCCTCACTATCCCACTCTCAGTGTACTTCGTTTCAGTTACGTATTACTAGAGTATGATCATGTCATTATACATCCCTTGATTTTGTTTCTACATGGGAGTGGCAACTTTGTGACCATCAAATTGTGATTATATTGTAAGAAATAAATACTTGTTACATATTCTTGACATTCTAGGCACTGTTCTAGTTTGCATGCCCCTAGGGCTCAGGAAGATCCACTAAATTGAATTAAAAAAATATTTCTATTTTATTTTGATATGTATCATCTCATAAAAATCCTTAAAGTCCATAAGAGCTACATAAAACCTTACAAAATATTGCACAACTCTTGTCTTAATCTGTGAGATCAAATTTGTTACACATTGCTTGATGTGTTACCAATCATCAAGTAGTTTGAAGGGAAACCCACCTAGGTTTTTCAAGGCACGAAGAGTAGAGAGAAACTATCATAAGGGTGTTTCTTTGTAAGATGGAAAAAACCTTAAAATTATTGATCATAAAACTTGGCTAATAATTAGAGGGTTTTAGAAAATAAATTAGAAACACCAATACATTAGAAACTCTGATAAGGATAGAGTTGATTAATTACATTAGGACCTAGTTGCGGTCATGGGGATAGAGTTGGTAATCCATGTGTCAGGTTGATTTATAAGTGTTAGTTGTCTCTATTCCTTTTCCCCTAATTGGGTTGTGACTCTAAAGAGATTATAGGACCAATTTTATAGACATGGATGGGACTCTAGTCATTTCAATAACTCTAGAAGGAAAGACAAACATGAAAAGAAAAAAACTTGGGTATGCCTTCTTTGAGCCAAATCATGATCCAATAGGGCATTATAAAAATGTAAGACACAATTTAAATGTTAATGATAGACATAGATACCTTAACTTCAAAGTTGATAAGAATACAAATAAGGTGGTCTTGGAGAAGAGAAATAATACTAAAAATATTGAGGAAATTTGGGTGGGTCCTAAATATCAAAAATTATTAAGTGGCCTAGAGAAAGGAAGAGAAAGATTGAAAATATAAGCTAAAATAAGAGACAAATATTTCTCAAATATTTTTCCCTCAAGTAGTGGCTATAAAGACAATATATTTGATGACAATGTTATATCTCTCACAAATATTAGAGAAAACCCTTTCCAGTATGAGGATCCTCCTGCTCATAGTAATCTTATCAATACTTTTGGTTAGAGAGTTCCAAGGGATGGTGAAGTGACAAAGGATTCTAATGATGGAAACACACCCACAACAGCTAGAGTTGAAAAGGGTAAAATATTGATGATTCAACAAAACAAGATCTCCTTAAATAAGTAAATGACCTCAAGGCTGAATTGGATAGACTTGAGAAAGCTAGGATTAGAGATGACATAAGAAGAATAATTGATACTCTAAGGAATATTGACCAAAATAATAATATTGGGATAAATCAAAGAATACCCCAAAATGTTGCAAGAAATAATGTTGGAAACAATGCACTATCATGTGAAGAAAATTTAAAAGAATTTGAGAATCTAATTAATGAATTTGAAATTGAAGGTGAAAATGTTGTTATGAAATTGTTTATCCAATATTTAATTGATGATGTTAGAGATTGGTATAGATGGTTACCAGATTCAACCATAAGCACATGTGATGAATTTAAGATAATTTTTTAGGGAACAATATGGAGACAAAACTGATCCAAGATTCATCATTAATGAGTTCACTAATATTAGCAAGGTATCAAATGAGTTTATTTTTTATTTTAATACTATGTTTTCCAAATTAATGAATAAGATTCCTCCATATTTAAGGCATAATGAATCTTTGTGTTTATTCTTGCATTGCAATGCTTAAGATTCCAATATGGGGCATTTGTTGAGGGATAAGGACCCTCAAACTTTGAGGGATTCCTTCAAAATAACCATCCACATTGAGAGTAATCAAAGAGAACCAAACAAACTAAACAAAAGGAGTAATGTGAAACTCTTGAATAGGGATAAATGAAATGAAAATAAAGAAGCTTCTTTAGAAGAAAAATTGGATAAGATTATGAGTGTATTGAAATATTTGAGTTCTAAAGTCCAAAAGTGAGAAAGGTTTATCTCATGATAAGACATAAATTAATAGGCATAATGCAATGCCTAAATTATCTAATCAGCCTTATAATACCAAATTGTATAATAAGAAACTAGTGCACAATAACAACCATAAAGTTTCTGATAGCAAGGAGACCCCAAACCCACTCAAGAAGTTTGATGCTAATGTTGTGGAGGAAAATTTATGGCATGCTACCTATTAGTTGCCCCATTCTCCTTTACAATGTATGGTGGATCAATTTGTTGAAGCCTATAATAACCCATTTGATGATTATAGTGATCCTAACCATAATGTTTCTCATGATGATATTTATCATGATACCAAGAATGTGTTCAATTTTAGAGGACTATTCTTCACTAGAAGAATGTGGAATGGAGGAAAACATTAATGACTAGAGATGTTTGATAAATAATTATCATCAAAAAAAATTCTCAAATGATGAGGATCATCATGTTTATAATGTAGAATAATTTGGTCAATATTTTATACTAAGAAGACCCTCTAATGAAGAAATAAGATCCATAACAATTGCTACAGTTGCTAAGGTTAAAAGTAACTATAACTTGAGAAGTAAGGTTAACAATTCTAATCAAGGTAATGCAGGTAGTATATTCATCAAAGAAAAGATGCATCAAGAAAAGAGTGTGCCCAAGAACAAAGGCCCTGAAAGTAAGGGAATAAAATATGATGTGCCTATTGATCAAATTGTGTCACCTTTGATGAAGGATAAATATCAAAGCGTGAAAGTAGAACAATAAAAGACAAAAGGTAAATCCACTCAAAAGGAGAGCACTATAAAAGAAAAGGTAAGTGTTCTCATCCCAACTAGTGCCTCAATTGGTAATGTTCCTAAGTATGTGTCTATGGATATGATACAATTATTAGAGAAGACTAAATTCTTATTTCCCTTGTTAGAAATGATGAGAGTTATTGAACATAAAGACAAAGCACTAGCTATAATTAGTAATGTTGAGGCAATCGCCTCTAATTGTAGGAAATGGAAACTCCTTCCCAGGATCCTCAACCTGCAAACAAATCACCCTCACACATACACGAGAGAAGAAAAACTCTATTATGCTAAATATCAAAATGATATTCATAAATGAGATGAAATAATACATAATGTACAGGCCTTTTAATGGCATGAAAAAATAGACAGGTGAAAAAATACTCGATACGAGAAAAACTAATTATCCCTAATCATCCTAAGTTAAACTTAACACTAACACCCCCCCTTAAGTGAAAACTTAGGGAGATTATTATGCAAAAATAAATGAAAGATGGGTCTCAGCTACAAGGCCATGTTAGGTACCCATGCACAACAACTATGCAAGAAAAATAAATCTCTCACAACCAAAGAAAAGGAGAAAAAACCTATGGGAGAAAACTCCTCTCCAAAAGAGAGAAAATGTAAACAAAATAAAATCATTGGAGGACTCCATGATATCCCCCAAGTATACCATTTGTCACATATATGCATTACAATAAATAACCTCCCATAAGAGGGTAAGAGAGAGACTATGTAGCCCCCCACAATGTGTAATCACCTACAAAGATGGTAAGTGTCTGAAGAAAAAACATGATTCAATGTCAACAAAGAACTTGTCTCCCTTTTGGAAGAAACAAAACCAAAATAACTAATATGCATCTAAATAACTATTATCTAATAATATTTTCCTAAGTAAAACTTAAGCATGGTAAATGGTAAAACCCATTTACTCTGACACCCCCCCTTAAGTGCAACTTAGGGAGATTATTATGCAATATCAAGATGCAATATGGGTCCTGAACAAAACCATGTTGGGTAGCCATTTACAATGCAAAATGCAATACAATCTCTCACAAACAAAGAAAAGGAGAAAAACCCTGTGAGAAAAATCCTCTCCAAAAGAGAGAAAAGAAAAAAAATATGCATGGATGAAGGACTCAATAACACCCCCAAGGACTGCATACATCATGTATATACAATCAATGATCCTCCCATTGGAAGGATAGGAGACTACATAGTCCCCCATAATGAATAATGTCCTATAGAAATGGTAAGTGCTTGAAGGAAAAACATAGTCCCATGCCTATTTCTCCCTTTGGGAAGAAGATAAACCAAGTACAAATGCAAGAATGCCTCCCATTCTGGATAGGAATTAGTAAGTGAAATCCAAATGTAGGATGATAATGTCTCTAAAATTTGCTCACGTGTCTCCTTTGCCACTGAAGATGAAGATGCCACAATCAAATCAGGTACATGCCCAATCAATGAAGAAGGTGACAAATCAAGAATATGCAAAAAATGATGTTGACCAATATCCAAAGATGAGATGGAGTGATAACAATTGTACCACAACAATCATCAAATAGGAAAATTAATCCTTCAAATTTGTCTTCCAAGTCTAAAATGTGAGATTTCATGAACAATGAGCCAATGTCCAACAAATAGGAATCCCAATCAAGAATACAATGATAATCCTATTGCTCAGGAATGATGGAAGTACTTAATGAAGGTGGATCAACTATCTCTAACAAAGAATCAAGAACCTTTCAAGCAACTGCAACCTCATCTAAAGTCTCAAAAACCTCCAAAGGATCACAAGAATGGTTTATCTTCTTTGAAGAACAAATAGGCACATTGGTATTGGAAACAGGATCATTGAGAGATCATGGAGTATCATGATCTCCATATGATTCTCGAATGTAATTCCAAAGAGCACAAGGGAACTCATAACGAAAAAGTGATTCCAAAAGGTCATCATTTATACACTCAAAAATAACTCTAAAGACTTTATCCCTATATCCTTTCCAAATAATATACCCACTACATGTTCCTGGAATAGGAAATTCATTATACAAATATGGCAATAGATTAAGCTCAATCAGATGAGTGAGAATAAAATCACTCCGTATCCTAAAGTTCCCTTTCTCCAAAGAAACCATTATAACTAATAATTCTTCAAAAATTTCAAAGATAGTGCTTTCACAAGTATAAAAACTTCCAAAAAAGAATTCTAAGGTTAAAAAACCTGATTTGGTGCAAAAATTGGTGGGGCCCATTGCCTGATCTCCATTCCAACACCAAGCAAACTCCATCGAATAAATGATCTCAGACTCCGATGAAAACTCTCAGTGGAAGGGGTTGCAGATAGTTGGCTTCGATACCATGTAGGAGATGGTAGCTCCTTCGCAGGATCCTCAACATGCAAACAAATCACCCTCACACATACAGGAGAGAAGAAAAATGCTATTCTGCAAAATATCAAAATGATATTCATAAATGAGATGAAATAATACATAATGTACAAGCCTTTTAAAGGCATGGGAAAATAGATGGGTGAAAAACTACCTGATACGAGAAAAACTAATTATCCCTAATTATCCTAAGTTAAACTTAACACTAATGCTAATAACACACAAACAATAGAGAAACAATAAAAAGGCCAATAAGTAGGTAAATAGGGCTTAAATTGATTCAATTGAATAATTTTTTAAAGTGTATTATGTACTAACTTGAAAAATTCTTCATCCCAAACAAACCCATTCTATGTCACTTTGATAATAAATAATAGTTTGGTTAAAAATTATATGATTGAATATGGAATTTCTACAAATGCAATATCATTATCTGTCATGAATCAATTAGGTCTACAAGTGAGTAAAACTTATGGTACAAGTGCTTTGTAGTGGACTCAAGAGAGGTCTCAGTCATTGGCATCATGAAAGATGTCAAATTTAAATTGGAAGCATATCCAAAAAGAACATAGAGCACAAGTTACACAGTGGATGATATTCCACCTCAATATGGAATGTTATTGTTAAGGATGTGGTAAACTATAGTGGGTGGAGTATTCAGATGGATTAGTTATGCTTCATTCCAATAAATGAAAATAATGCCATATTAGATAGAGAAAAAAGGTCTCCTTCAACTATGGAGGATGTTGAAACTAATGAAGAGGCATGTTTTCTTAATACTAATATGGAAAACTTCAGAGTTGAAGTAGTTTGGGCCCCACAATCTAATCAAGATCATGTTTCGAAAGAATTTCAAGAATCTATTAATTGAGATAGAATTTGGTTGATGCAATTTGATGGTGCATGTCCTCAAGATGGACCAAGAGCTATAGTGGTTTTAATTTATTCTCGTGTAAATCTTCCAAGCTCTCTTTTACACTAAAATTTGAATATATAAATAATGTGGTAGAGCATGAGGCTTTAATACTAGGATTGAATGCATTTGTAAAACATGGAATCAAAAACTTAAGAGGTTATGGAATCCAGAATTGATTGTATCCCAATTCAAATCAAAGTATGTCTCCAAGAATAAAAGGCTAAAGCAATATGAGTTATATTTTGGGATACAATTGAGTTTTTTATGCCTTTGACATTGACTAGGTAGAAAGAGAGAAGAATGTAATGGCAATTTTTTTGGCCAAAATAGCTATTATAGAAAATTCCATTACACTTGTTGGAATCTCCAAGATAGAAGAGTTTAAAAGACATTCTATCCCTGATAACATTTTTTATTGTCAGGTTTTCCACGATGATCAAGATTTGGTGAAATTATTGCATTGTATTTATTAGTATCATAGCTAAGAAATTGATTGTTCAGTGCTTTATATAAAATGTTGATGGGAGAGATACTATCTTTAGAAAGGAGATCACACAAATGAAGAAAATTAATTTCCCTAAAGGTTTAGTTGAATTAGAAGGAGCTTTTGATGGTGTTGATGGAAACATTGTTAAAACAACCCCTATGCATGAGAAATAATTAGAAGAAATTAATTTGGGTGTAGATATAACACCTCAAAAGGTATACATTGGTAAGAAAATAAGTCCAAAGGTTAGGACTTGTTACATCACTAATAATATAAAAATGTGTTTTATTGGTCATATGATGATCTAAAGACACATAGGGAAGATTTATTCCAACATGAGATCCCATTAAAACTAGATGGTAATCCCTTCAAATAGAGGAAGTGACCAATCAATCCCACATTAGCTCTTAAGATGCAATAAGATCTAGAAAAAATTAGAGAAGGTGGACTAATCAAGCCTATCGGATGTTCCACTTGGATTTCTAGCCCAATCCATGTTAGGAAGAATAATGATGATATTAGATTATGTGTGGAATTTAGAAAAATGAATGTATCTTCATCAAAAGACAAATAACCCTTACCTAATATGGAGGCCATACTACAAAGGTCACTAGATGTAAATCGTTGCCCATAATGGTTGGATTCTCAAGCTATAACTAGGTAAAAGATAAGAAGTATGAGTAGTATAAAACAACTTTCACAACTCCATGGAGCACACATGTATATGTAAAAATACAAATTAGATTGGTAAATATAGAAGATAATATCCAAAGAGTTATGGATGTGGCATTTTTTGACCTAATTGATGTTATAATGGTTGTATATCAAGATGAATTAAAAAACTTTTCTTAGAAAGTAAATACCATTGTATACATCTCAAAAATATTTTTAATAGAGCTCTTGTGTATGGAATTTCACTAAACCTTAAGAAACCATGTTCAAATTAACATAGGGAAAGTTGAT